>JAVIWC010000185.1:0-16392 GCA_031894815.1 Creontiades dilutus
GACTTCAGATTCGTGTTCAGCACCCCGAAAAACCCCTTAGAGAGTAGGTTTGAAAGCGATTAAACAGAGTTAATTTTTGAGCAATTTTGATGAAAAAACGCGAAAATAACCATGAAGGAAGCGTTTTATCGAAAAAAGGACTTCAGATTCGTGTTCAGCACCCCGAAAAACCCCTTAGAGAGTAGGTTTGAAAGCGATTAAACAGAGTTAATTTTTGAGCAATTTTGATGAAAAAACGCGAAAATAACCATGAAGGAAGCGTTTTATCGAAAAAGGACTTCAGATTCGTGTTCAGCACCCCGAAAAACCCCTTAGAGAGTAGGTTTGAAAGCGATTAAACAGAGTTAATTTTTGAGCAATTTTGATGAAAAAACGCGAAAATAACCATGAAGGAAGCGTTTTATCGAAAAAAGGACTTCAGATTCGTGTTCAGCACCCCGAAAAACCCCTTAGAGAGTAGGTTTGAAAGCGATTAAACAGAGTTAATTTTTGAGCAATTTTGATGAAAAAACGCGAAAATAACCAAGAAGGAAGCGTTTTATCGAAAAAAGGACTTCAGATTCGTGTTCAGCACCCCGAAAACCCCTTAGAGAGTAGGTTTGAAAGCGATTAAACAGAGTTAATTTTTGAGCAATTTTGATGAAAAAACGCGAAAATAACCATGAAGGAAGCGTTTTATCGAAAAAAGGACTTCAGATTCGTGTTCAGCACCCCGAAAAACCCCTTAGAGAGTAGGTTTGAAAGCGATTAAACAGAGTTAATTTTTGAGCAATTTTGATGAAAAAACGCGAAAATAACCATGAAGGAAGCGTTTTATCGAAAACGGACTTCAGATTCGTGTTCAGCACCCCGAAAAACCCCTTAGAGAGTAGGTTTGAAAGCGATTAAACAGAGTTAATTTTTGAGCAATTTTGATGAAAAAACGCGAAAATAACCATGAAGGAAGCGTTTTATCGAAAAAAGGACTTCAGATTCGTGTTCAGCACCCCGAAAAACCCCTTAGAGAGTAGGTTTGAAAGCGATTAAACAGAGTTAATTTTTGAGCAATTTTGATGAAAAAACGCGAAAATAACCATGAAGGAAGCGTTTTATCGAAAAACGGACTTCAGATTCGTGTTCAGCACCCCGAAAAACCCCTTAGAGAGTAGGTTTGAAAGCGATTAAACAGAGTTAATTTTTGAGCAATTTTGATGAAAAAACGCGAAAATAACCATGAAGGAAGCGTTTTATCGAAAAACGGACTTCAGATTCGTGTTCAGCACCCCGAAAAACCCCTTAGAGAGTAGGTTTGAAAGCGATTAAACAGAGTTAATTTTTGAGCAATTTTGATGAAAAAACGCGAAAATAACCATGAAGGAAGCGTTTTATCGAAAAACGGACTTCAGATTCGTGTTCAGCACCCGAAAAACCCCTTAGAGAGTAGGTTTGAAAGCGATTAAACAGAGTTAATTTTTGAGCAATTTTGATGAAAAAACGCGAAAATAACCATGAAGGAAGCGTTTTATCGAAAAAGGACTTCAGATTCGTGTTCAGCACCCCGAAAACCCCTTAGAGAGTAGGTTTGAAAGCGATTAAACAGAGTTAATTTTTGAGCAATTTTGATGAAAAAACGCGAAAATAACCATGAAGGAAGCGTTTTATCGAAAAACGGACTTCAGATTCGTGTTCAGCACCCCGAAAAACCCCTTAGAGAGTAGGTTTGAAAGCGATTAAACAGAGTTAATTTTTGAGCAATTTTGATGAAAAAACGCGAAAATAACCATGAAGGAAGCGTTTTATCGAAAAAAGGACTTCAGATTCGTGTTCAGCACCCCGAAAACCCCTTAGAGAGTAGGTTTGAAAGCGATTAAACAGAGTTAATTTTTGAGCAATTTTGATGAAAAAACGCGAAAATAACCATGAAGGAAGCGTTTTATCGAAAAAGGACTTCAGATTCGTGTTCAGCACCCCGAAAAACCCCTTAGAGAGTAGGTTTGAAAGCGATTAAACAGAGTTAATTTTTGAGCAATTTTGATGAAAAAACGCGAAAATAACCATGAAGGAAGCGTTTTATCGAAAAAAGGACTTCAGATTCGTGTTCAGCACCCCGAAAAACCCCTTAGAGAGTAGGTTTGAAAGCGATTAAACAGAGTTAATTTTTGAGCAATTTTGATGAAAAAACGCGAAAATAACCATGAAGGAAGCGTTTTATCGAAAAAGGACTTCAGATTCGTGTTCAGCACCCCGAAAAACCCCTTAGAGAGTAGGTTTGAAAGCGATTAAACAGAGTTAATTTTTGAGCAATTTTGATGAAAAAACGCGAAAATAACCATGAAGGAAGCGTTTTATCGAAAAAAGGACTTCAGATTCGTGTTCAGCACCCCGAAAAACCCCTTAGAGAGTAGGTTTGTCGATTAAACAGAGTTAATTTTTGAGCAATTTTGATGAAAAAACGCGAAAATAACCATGAAGGAAGCGTTTTATCGAAAAAAGGACTTCAGATTCGTGTTCAGCACCCCGAAAAACCCCTTAGAGAGTAGGTTTGAAAGCGATTAAACAGAGTTAATTTTTGAGCAATTTTGATGAAAAAACGCGAAAATAACCATGAAGGAAGCGTTTTATCGAAAAAAGGACTTCAGATTCGTGTTCAGCACCCCGAAAAACCCCTTAGAGAGTAGGTTTGAAAGCGATTAAACAGAGTTAATTTTTGAGCAATTTTGATGAAAAAACGCGAAAATAACCATGAAGGAAGCGTTTTATCGAAAAACGGACTTCAGATTCGTGTTCAGCACCCCGAAAAACCCCTTAGAGAGTAGGTTTGAAAGCGATTAAACAGAGTTAATTTTTGAGCAATTTTGATGAAAAAACGCGAAAATAACCATGAAGGAAGCGTTTTATCGAAAAAAGGACTTCAGATTCGTGTTCAGCACCCCGAAAAACCCCTTAGAGAGTAGGTTTGAAAGCGATTAAACAGAGTTAATTTTTGAGCAATTTTGATGAAAAAACGCGAAAATAACCATGAAGGAAGCGTTTTATCGAAAAACGGACTTCAGATTCGTGTTCAGCACCCCGAAAACCCCTTAGAGAGTAGGTTTGAAAGCGATTAAACAGAGTTAATTTTTGAGCAATTTTGATGAAAAAACGCGAAAATAACCATGAAGGAAGCGTTTTATCGAAAAACGGACTTCAGATTCGTGTTCAGCACCCCGAAAAACCCCTTAGAGAGTAGGTTTGAAAGCGATTAAACAGAGTTAATTTTTGAGCAATTTTGATGAAAAAACGCGAAAATAACCATGAAGGAAGCGTTTTATCGAAAAAAGGACTTCAGATTCGTGTTCAGCACCCCGAAAAACCCCTTAGAGAGTAGGTTTGAAAGCGATTAAACAGAGTTAATTTTTGAGCAATTTTGATGAAAAAACGCGAAAATAACCATGAAGGAAGCGTTTTATCGAAAAAAGGACTTCAGATTCGTGTTCAGCACCCCGAAAAACCCCTTAGAGAGTAGGTTTGAAAGCGATTAAACAGAGTTAATTTTTGAGCAATTTTGATGAAAAAACGCGAAAATAACCATGAAGGAAGCGTTTTATCGAAAAAAGGACTTCAGATTCGTGTTCAGCACCCCGAAAACCCCTTAGAGAGTAGGTTTGAAAGCGATTAAACAGAGTTAATTTTTGAGCAATTTTGATGAAAAAACGCGAAAATAACCATGAAGGAAGCGTTTTATCGAAAAAAGGACTTCAGATTCGTGTTCAGCACCCCGAAAAACCCCTTAGAGAGTAGGTTTGAAAGCGATTAAACAGAGTTAATTTTTGAGCAATTTTGATGAAAAAACGCGAAAATAACCATGAAGGAAGCGTTTTATCGAAAAAAGGACTTCAGATTCGTGTTCAGCACCCCGAAAAACCCCTTAGAGAGTAGGTTTGAAAGCGATTAAACAGAGTTAATTTTTGAGCAATTTTGATGAAAAAACGCGAAAATAACCATGAAGGAAGCGTTTTATCGAAAAAAGGACTTCAGATTCGTGTTCAGCACCCCGAAAAACCCCTTAGAGAGTAGGTTTGAAAGCGATTAAACAGAGTTAATTTTTGAGCAATTTTGATGAAAAAACGCGAAAATAACCATGAAGGAAGCGTTTTATCGAAAAAAGGACTTCAGATTCGTGTTCAGCACCCCGAAAAACCCCTTAGAGAGTAGGTTTGAAAGCGATTAAACAGAGTTAATTTTTGAGCAATTTTGATGAAAAAACGCGAAAATAACCATGAAGGAAGCGTTTTATCGAAAAAAGGACTTCAGATTCGTGTTCAGCACCCTGAAAAACCCAAAAAAGGACTTCAGATTCGTGTTCAGCACCCCGAAAAACCCCTTAGAGAGTAGGTTTGAAAGCGATTAAACAGAGTTAATTTTTGAGCAATTTTGATGAAAAAACGCGAAAATAACCATGAAGGAAGCGTTTTATCGAAAAAAGGACTTCAGATTCGTGTTCAGCACCCCGAAAAACAACTTAGAGAGTAGGTTTGAAAGCGATTAATCAGAGTTAATTTGAGCAATTTTGATGAAAAAACGCGAAAATAACCATGAAGGAAGCGTTTTATCGAAAAAAGGACTTCAGATTCGTGTTCAGCACCCCGAAAAACCCCTTAGAGAGTAGGTTTGAAAGCGATTAAACAGAGTTTATTTTTGAGCAATTTTGATGAAAAAACGCGAAAATAACCATGAAGGAAGCGTTTTATCGAAAAAAGGACTTCAGATTCGTGTTCAGCACCCCGAAAAACCCCTTAGAGAGTAGGTTTGAAAGCGATTAAACAGAGTTAATTTTTGAGCAATTTTGATGAAAAAACGCGAAAATAACCATGAAGGAAGCGTTTTATCGAAAAAAGGACTTCAGATTCGTGTTCAGCACCCCGAAAAACCCCTTAGAGAGTAGGTTTGAAAGCGATTAAACAGAGTTAATTTTTGAGCAATTTTGATGAAAAAACGCGAAAATAACCATGAAGGAAGCGTTTTATCGAAAAAAGGACTTCAGATTCGTGTTCAGCACCCCGAAAAACCCCTTAGAGAGTAGGTTTGAAAGCGATTAAACAGAGTTAATTTTTGAGCAATTTTGATGAAAAAACGCGAAAATAACCATGAAGGAAGCGTTTTATCGAAAAAAGGACTTCAGATTCGTGTTCAGCACCCCGAAAAACCCCTTAGAGAGTAGGTTTGAAAGCGATTAAACAGAGTTAATTTTTGAGCAATTTTGATGAAAAAACGCGAAAATAACCATGAAGGAAGCGTTTTATCGAAAAAAGGACTTCAGATTCGTGTTCAGCACCCCGAAAAACCCCTTAGAGAGTAGGTTTGAAAGCGATTAAACAGAGTTAATTTTTGAGCAATTTTGATGAAAAAACGCGAAAATAACCATGAAGGAAGCGTTTTATCGAAAAAAGGACTTCAGATTCGTGTTCAGCACCCCGAAAAACCCCTTAGAGAGTAGGTTTGAAAGCGATTAAACAGAGTTAATTTTTGAGCAATTTTGATGAAAAAACGCGAAAATAACCATGAAGGAAGCGTTTTATCGAAAAAAGGACTTCAGATTCGTGTTCAGCACCCCGAAAAACCCCTTAGAGAGTAGGTTTGAAAGCGATTAAACAGAGTTAATTTTTGAGCAATTTTGATGAAAAAACGCGAAAATAACCATGAAGGAAGCGTTTTATCGAAAAAAGGACTTCAGATTCGTGTTCAGCACCCCGAAAAACCCCTTAGAGAGTAGGTTTGAAAGCGATTAAACAGAGTTAATTTTTGAGCAATTTTGATGAAAAAACGCGAAAATAACCATGAAGGAAGCGTTTTATCGAAAAAAGGACTTCAGATTCGTGTTCAGCACCCCGAAAAACCCCTTAGAGAGTAGGTTTGAAAGCGATTAAACAGAGTTAATTTTTGAGCAATTTTGATGAAAAAACGCGAAAATAACCATGAAGGAAGCGTTTTATCGAAAAAAGGACTTCAGATTCGTGTTCAGCACCCCGAAAAACCCCTTAGAGAGTAGGTTTGAAAGCGATTAAACAGAGTTAATTTTTGAGCAATTTTGATGAAAAAACGCGAAAATAACCATGAAGGAAGCGTTTTATCGAAAAAAGGACTTCAGATTCGTGTTCAGCACCCCGAAAAACCCCTTAGAGAGTAGGTTTGAAAGCGATTAAACAGAGTTAATTTTTGAGCAATTTTGATGAAAAAACGCGAAAATAACCATGAAGGAAGCGTTTTATCGAAAAAAGGACTTCAGATTCGTGTTCAGCACCCCGAAAAACCCCTTAGAGAGTAGGTTTGAAAGCGATTAAACAGAGTTAATTTTTGAGCAATTTTGATGAAAAAACGCGAAAATAACCATGAAGGAAGCGTTTTATCGAAAAAAGGACTTCAGATTCGTGTTCAGCACCCCGAAAAACCCCTTAGAGAGTAGGTTTGAAAGCGATTAAACAGAGTTAATTTTTGAGCAATTTTGATGAAAAAACGCGAAAATAACCATGAAGGAAGCGTTTTATCGAAAAAAGGACTTCAGATTCGTGTTCAGCACCCCGAAAAACCCCTTAGAGAGTAGGTTTGAAAGCGATTAAACAGAGTTAATTTTTGAGCAATTTTGATGAAAAAACGCGAAAATAACCATGAAGGAAGCGTTTTATCGAAAAAAGGACTTCAGATTCGTGTTCAGCACCCCGAAAAACCCCTTAGAGAGTAGGTTTGAAAGCGATTAAACAGAGTTAATTTTTGAGCAATTTTGATGAAAAAACGCGAAAATAACCATGAAGGAAGCGTTTTATCGAAAAAAGGACTTCAGATTCGTGTTCAGCACCCCGAAAAACCCCTTAGAGAGTAGGTTTGAAAGCGATTAAACAGAGTTAATTTTTGAGCAATTTTGATGAAAAAACGCGAAAATAACCATGAAGGAAGCGTTTTATCGAAAAAAGGACTTCAGATTCGTGTTCAGCACCCCGAAAACCCCTTAGAGAGTAGGTTTGAAAGCGATTAAACAGAGTTAATTTTTGAGCAATTTTGATGAAAAAACGCGAAAATAACCATGAAGGAAGCGTTTTATCGAAAAAAGGACTTCAGATTCGTGTTCAGCACCCCGAAAAACCCCTTAGAGAGTAGGTTTGAAAGCGATTAAACAGAGTTAATTTTTGAGCAATTTTGATGAAAAAACGCGAAAATAACCATGAAGGAAGCGTTTTATCGAAAAAAGGACTTCAGATTCGTGTTCAGCACCCCGAAAAACCCCTTAGAGAGTAGGTTTGAAAGCGATTAAACAGAGTTAATTTTTGAGCAATTTTGATGAAAAAACGCGAAAATAACCATGAAGGAAGCGTTTTATCGAAAAAAGGACTTCAGATTCGTGTTCAGCACCCCGAAAAACCCCTTAGAGAGTAGGTTTGAAAGCGATTAAACAGAGTTAATTTTTGAGCAATTTTGATGAAAAAACGCGAAAATAACCATGAAGGAAGCGTTTTATCGAAAAAAGGACTTCAGATTCGTGTTCAGCACCCCGAAAAACCCCTTAGAGAGTAGGTTTGAAAGCGATTAAACAGAGTTAATTTTTGAGCAATTTTGATGAAAAAACGCGAAAATAACCATGAAGGAAGCGTTTTATCGAAAAAAGGACTTCAGATTCGTGTTCAGCACCCCGAAAAACCCCTTAGAGAGTAGGTTTGAAAGCGATTAAACAGAGTTAATTTTTGAGCAATTTTGATGAAAAAACGCGAAAATAACCATGAAGGAAGCGTTTTATCGAAAAAAGGACTTCAGATTCGTGTTCAGCACCCCGAAAAACCCCTTAGAGAGTAGGTTTGAAAGCGATTAAACAGAGTTAATTTTTGAGCAATTTTGATGAAAAAACGCGAAAATAACCATGAAGGAAGCGTTTTATCGAAAAAAGGACTTCAGATTCGTGTTCAGCACCCCGAAAAACCCCTTAGAGAGTAGGTTTGAAAGCGATTAAACAGAGTTAATTTTTGAGCAATTTTGATGAAAAAACGCGAAAATAACCATGAAGGAAGCGTTTTATCGAAAAAAGGACTTCAGATTCGTGTTCAGCACCCCGAAAAACCCCTTAGAGAGTAGGTTTGAAAGCGATTAAACAGAGTTAATTTTTGAGCAATTTTGATGAAAAAACGCGAAAATAACCATGAAGGAAGCGTTTTATCGAAAAAAGGACTTCAGATTCGTGTTCAGCACCCCGAAAAACCCCTTAGAGAGTAGGTTTGAAAGCGATTAAACAGAGTTAATTTTTGAGCAATTTTGATGAAAAAACGCGAAAATAACCATGAAGGAAGCGTTTTATCGAAAAAAGGACTTCAGATTCGTGTTCAGCACCCCGAAAAACCCCTTAGAGAGTAGGTTTGAAAGCGATTAAACAGAGTTAATTTTTGAGCAATTTTGATGAAAAAACGCGAAAATAACCATGAAGGAAGCGTTTTATCGAAAAAAGGACTTCAGATTCGTGTTCAGCACCCCGAAAAACCCCTTAGAGAGTAGGTTTGAAAGCGATTAAACAGAGTTAATTTTTGAGCAATTTTGATGAAAAAACGCGAAAATAACCATGAAGGAAGCGTTTTATCGAAAAAAGGACTTCAGATTCGTGTTCAGCACCCCGAAAAACCCCTTAGAGAGTAGGTTTGAAAGCGATTAAACAGAGTTAATTTTTGAGCAATTTTGATGAAAAAACGCGAAAATAACCATGAAGGAAGCGTTTTATCGAAAAAAGGACTTCAGATTCGTGTTCAGCACCCCGAAAAACCCCTTAGAGAGTAGGTTTGAAAGCGATTAAACAGAGTTAATTTTTGAGCAATTTTGATGAAAAAACGCGAAAATAACCATGAAGGAAGCGTTTTATCGAAAAAAGGACTTCAGATTCGTGTTCAGCACCCCGAAAAACCCCTTAGAGAGTAGGTTTGAAAGCGATTAAACAGAGTTAATTTTTGAGCAATTTTGATGAAAAAACGCGAAAATAACCATGAAGGAAGCGTTTTATCGAAAAAAGGACTTCAGATTCGTGTTCAGCACCCCGAAAAACCCCTTAGAGAGTAGGTTTGAAAGCGATTAAACAGAGTTAATTTTTGAGCAATTTTGATGAAAAAACGCGAAAATAACCATGAAGGAAGCGTTTTATCGAAAAAAGGACTTCAGATTCGTGTTCAGCACCCCGAAAAACCCCTTAGAGAGTAGGTTTGAAAGCGATTAAACAGAGTTAATTTTTGAGCAATTTTGATGAAAACGCGAAAACGCGAAAATAACCATGAAGGAAGCGTTTTATCGAAAAAAGGACTTCAGATTCGTGTTCAGCACCCCGAAAAACCCCTTAGAGAGTAGGTTTGAAAGCGATTAAACAGAGTTAATTTTTGAGCAATTTTGATGAAAAAACGCGAAAATAACCATGAAGGAAGCGTTTTATCGAAAAAAGGACTTCAGATTCGTGTTCAGCACCCCGAAAAACCCCTTAGAGAGTAGGTTTGAAAGCGATTAAACAGAGTTAATTTTTGAGCAATTTTGATGAAAAAACGCGAAAATAACCATGAAGGAAGCGTTTTATCGAAAAAAGGACTTCAGATTCGTGTTCAGCACCCCGAAAAACCCCTTAGAGAGTAGGTTTGAAAGCGATTAAACAGAGTTAATTTTTGAGCAATTTTGATGAAAAAACGCGAAAATAACCATGAAGGAAGCGTTTTATCGAAAAAAGGACTTCAGATTCGTGTTCAGCACCCCGAAAAACCCCTTAGAGAGTAGGTTTGAAAGCGATTAAACAGAGTTAATTTTTGAGCAATTTTGATGAAAAAACGCGAAAATAACCATGAAGGAAGCGTTTTATCGAAAAAAGGACTTCAGATTCGTGTTCAGCACCCCGAAAAACCCCTTAGAGAGTAGGTTTGAAAGCGATTAAACAGAGTTAATTTTTGAGCAATTTTGATGAAAAAACGCGAAAATAACCATGAAGGAAGCGTTTTATCGAAAAAAGGACTTCAGATTCGTGTTCAGCACCCCGAAAAACCCCTTAGAGAGTAGGTTTGAAAGCGATTAAACAGAGTTAATTTTTGAGCAATTTTGATGAAAAAACGCGAAAATAACCATGAAGGAAGCGTTTTATCGAAAAAAGGACTTCAGATTCGTGTTCAGCACCCCGAAAAACCCCTTAGAGAGTAGGTTTGAAAGCGATTAAACAGAGTTAATTTTTGAGCAATTTTGATGAAAAAACGCGAAAATAACCATGAAGGAAGCGTTTTATCGAAAAAAACGGACTTCAGATTCGTGTTCAGCACCCCGAAAAACCCCTTAGAGAGTAGGTTTGAAAGCGATTAAACAGAGTTAATTTTTGAGCAATTTTGATGAAAAAACGCGAAAATAACCATGAAGGAAGCGTTTTATCGAAAAAAGGACTTCAGATTCGTGTTCAGCACCCCGAAAAACCCCTTAGAGAGTAGGTTTGAAAGCGATTAAACAGAGTTAATTTTTGAGCAATTTTGATGAAAAAACGCGAAAATAACCATGAAGGAAGCGTTTTATCGAAAAAAGGACTTCAGATTCGTGTTCAGCACCCCGAAAAACCCCTTAGAGAGTAGGTTTGAAAGCGATTAAACAGAGTTAATTTTTGAGCAATTTTGATGAAAAAACGCGAAAATAACCATGAAGGAAGCGTTTTATCGAAAAAAGGACTTCAGATTCGTGTTCAGCACCCCGAAAAACCCCTTAGAGAGTAGGTTTGAAAGCGATTAAACAGAGTTAATTTTTGAGCAATTTTGATGAAAAAACGCGAAAATAACCATGAAGGAAGCGTTTTATCGAAAAAAGGACTTCAGATTCGTGTTCAGCACCCCGAAAAACCCCTTAGAGAGTAGGTTTGAAAGCGATTAAACAGAGTTATTTTTGAGCAATTTTGATGAAAAAACGCGAAAATAACCATGAAGGAAGCGTTTTATCGAAAAAAGGACTTCAGATTCGTGTTCAGCACCCCGAAAACCCCTTAGAGAGTAGGTTTGAAAGCGATTAAACAGAGTTAATTTTTGAGCAATTTTGATGAAAAAACGCGAAAATAACCATGAAGGAAGCGTTTTATCGAAAAAAGGACTTCAGATTCGTGTTCAGCACCCCGAAAAACCCCTTAGAGAGTAGGTTTGAAAGCGATTAAACAGAGTTAATTTTTGAGCAATTTTGATGAAAAAACGCGAAAATAACCATGAAGGAAGCGTTTTATCGAAAAAAGGACTTCAGATTCGTGTTCAGCACCCCGAAAAACCCCTTAGAGAGTAGGTTTGAAAGCGATTAAACAGAGTTAATTTTTGAGCAATTTTGATGAAAAAACGCGAAAATAACCATGAAGGAAGCGTTTTATCGAAAAAAGGACTTCAGATTCGTGTTCAGCACCCCGAAAAACCCCTTAGAGAGTAGGTTTGAAAGCGATTAAACAGAGTTAATTTTTGAGCAATTTTGATGAAAAAACGCGAAAATAACCATGAAGGAAGCGTTTTATCGAAAAAAGGACTTCAGATTCGTGTTCAGCACCCCGAAAAACCCCTTAGAGAGTAGGTTTGAAAGCGATTAAACAGAGTTTATTTTTGAGCAATTTTGATGAAAAAACGCGAAAATAACCATGAAGGAAGCGTTTTATCGAAAAAAGGACTTCAGATTCGTGTTCAGCACCCCGAAAAACCCCTTAGAGAGTAGGTTTGAAAGCGATTAAACAGAGTTAATTTTTGAGCAATTTTGATGAAAAAACGCGAAAATAACCATGAAGGAAGCGTTTTATCGAAAAAAGGACTTCAGATTCGTGTTCAGCACCCCGAAAAACCCCTTAGAGAGTAGGTTTGAAAGCGATTAAACAGAGTTAATTTTTGAGCAATTTTGATGAAAAAACGCGAAAATAACCATGAAGGAAGCGTTTTATCGAAAAAAGGACTTCAGATTCGTGTTCAGCACCCCGAAAAACCCCTTAGAGAGTAGGTTTGAAAGCGATTAAACAGAGTTAATTTTTGAGCAATTTTGATGAAAAAACGCGAAAATAACCATGAAGGAAGCGTTTTATCGAAAAAAGGACTTCAGATTCGTGTTCAGCACCCCGAAAAACCCCTTAGAGAGTAGGTTTGAAAGCGATTAAACAGAGTTAATTTTTGAGCAATTTTGATGAAAAAACGCGAAAATAACCATGAAGGAAGCGTTTTATCGAAAAAAGGACTTCAGATTCGTGTTCAGCACCCCGAAAAACCCCTTAGAGAGTAGGTTTGAAAGCGATTAAACAGAGTTAATTTTTGAGCAATTTTGATGAAAAAACGCGAAAATAACCATGAAGGAAGCGTTTTATCGAAAAAAGGACTTCAGATTCGTGTTCAGCACCCCGAAAAACCCCTTAGAGAGTAGGTTTGAAAGCGATTAAACAGAGTTAATTTTTGAGCAATTTTGATGAAAAAACGCGAAAATAACCATGAAGGAAGCGTTTTATCGAAAAAAGGACTTCAGATTCGTGTTCAGCACCCCGAAAAACCCCTTAGAGAGTAGGTTTGAAAGCGATTAAACAGAGTTAATTTTTGAGCAATTTTGATGAAAAAACGCGAAAATAACCATGAAGGAAGCGTTTTATCGAAAAAAGGACTTCAGATTCGTGTTCAGCACCCCGAAAAACCCCTTAGAGAGTAGGTTTGAAAGCGATTAAACAGAGTTAATTTTTGAGCAATTTTGATGAAAAAACGCGAAAATAACCATGAAGGAAGCGTTTTATCGAAAAAAGGACTTCAGATTCGTGTTCAGCACCCCGAAAAACCCCTTAGAGAGTAGGTTTGAA
This sequence comes from Creontiades dilutus, assembly GCA_031894815.1. Lineage (NCBI taxonomy): Eukaryota > Metazoa > Arthropoda > Insecta > Hemiptera > Miridae > Creontiades > Creontiades dilutus. The sequence continues at coordinate 12,782 of JAVIWC010000185.1, forward strand.
AGCGATTAAACAGAGTTAATTTTTGAGCAATTTTGATGAAAAAACGCGAAAATAACCATGAAGGAAGCGTTTTATCGAAAAAAGGACTTCAGATTCGTGTTCAGCACCCCGAAAAACCCCTTAGAGAGTAGGTTTGAAAGCGATTAAACAGAGTTAATTTTTGAGCAATTTTGATGAAAAAACGCGAAAATAACCATGAAGGAAGCGTTTTATCGAAAAAAGGACTTCAGATTCGTGTTATGAAGGAAGCGTTCTATCGAAAAAAGGACTTCAGATTCGTGTTCAGCACCCCGAAAAACCCCTTAGAGAGTAGGTTTGAAAGCGATTAAACAGAGTTTATTTTTGAGCAATTTTGATGAAAAAACGCGAAAATAACCATGAAGGAAGCGTTTTATCGAAAAAAGGACTTCAGATTCGTGTTCAGCACCCCGAAAAACCCCTTAGAGAGTAGGTTTGAAAGCGATTAAACAGAGTTTATTTTTGAGCAATTTTGATGAAAAAACGCGAAAATAACCATGAAGGAAGCGTTTTATCGAAAAAAGGACTTCAGATTCGTGTTCAGCACCCCGAAAAACCCCTTAGAGAGTAGGTTTGAAAGCGATTAAACAGAGTTTATTTTTGAGCAATTTTGATGAAAAAACGCGAAAATAACCATGAAGGAAGCGTTTTATCGAAAAAAGGACTTCAGATTCGTGTTCAGCACCCCGAAAAACCCCTTAGAGAGTAGGTTTGAAAGCGATTAAACAGAGTTTATTTTTGAGCAATTTTGATGAAAAAACGCGAAAATAACCATGAAGGAAGCGTTTTATCGAAAAAAGGACTTCAGATTCGTGTTCAGCACCCCGAAAAACCCCTTAGAGAGTAGGTTTGAAAGCGATTAAACAGAGTTTATTTTTGAGCAATTTTGATGAAAAAACGCGAAAATAACCATGAAGGAAGCGTTTTATCGAAAAAAGGACTTCAGATTCGTGTTCAGCACCCCGAAAAACCCCTTAGAGAGTAGGTTTGAAAGCGATTAAACAGAGTTTATTTTTGAGCAATTTTGATGAAAAAACGCGAAAATAACCATGAAGGAAGCGTTTTATCGAAAAAAGGACTTCAGATTCGTGTTCAGCACCCCGAAAAACCCCTTAGAGAGTAGGTTTGAAAGCGATTAAACAGAGTTTATTTTTGAGCAATTTTGATGAAAAAACGCGAAAATAACCATGAAGGAAGCGTTTTATCGAAAAAAGGACTTCAGATTCGTGTTCAGCACCCCGAAAAACCCCTTAGAGAGTAGGTTTGAAAGCGATTAAACAGAGTTTATTTTTGAGCAATTTTGATGAAAAAACGCGAAAATAACCATGAAGGAAGCGTTTTATCGAAAAAAGGACTTCAGATTCGTGTTCAGCACCCCGAAAAACCCCTTAGAGAGTAGGTTTGAAAGCGATTAAACAGAGTTTATTTTTGAGCAATTTTGATGAAAAAACGCGAAAATAACCATGAAGGAAGCGTTTTATCGAAAAAAGGACTTCAGATTCGTGTTCAGCACCCCGAAAAACCCCTTAGAGAGTAGGTTTGAAAGCGATTAAACAGAGTTTATTTTTGAGCAATTTTGATGAAAAAACGCGAAAATAACCATGAAGGAAGCGTTTTATCGAAAAAAGGACTTCAGATTCGTGTTCAGCACCCCGAAAAACCCCTTAGAGAGTAGGTTTGAAAGCGATTAAACAGAGTTTATTTTTGAGCAATTTTGATGAAAAAACGCGAAAATAACCATGAAGGAAGCGTTTTATCGAAAAAAGGACTTCAGATTCGTGTTCAGCACCCCGAAAAACCCCTTAGAGAGTAGGTTTGAAAGCGATTAAACAGAGTTTATTTTTGAGCAATTTTGATGAAAAAACGCGAAAATAACCATGAAGGAAGCGTTTTATCGAAAAAAGGACTTCAGATTCGTGTTCAGCACCCCGAAAAACCCCTTAGAGAGTAGGTTTGAAAGCGATTAAACAGAGTTTATTTTTGAGCAATTTTGATGAAAAAACGCGAAAATAACCATGAAGGAAGCGTTTTATCGAAAAAAGGACTTCAGATTCGTGTTCAGCACCCCGAAAAACCCCTTAGAGAGTAGGTTTGAAAGCGATTAAACAGAGTTTATTTTTGAGCAATTTTGATGAAAAAACGCGAAAATAACCATGAAGGAAGCGTTTTATCGAAAAAAGGACTTCAGATTCGTGTTCAGCACCCCGAAAAACCCCTTAGAGAGTAGGTTTGAAAGCGATTAAACAGAGTTTATTTTTGAGCAATTTTGATGAAAAAACGCGAAAATAACCATGAAGGAAGCGTTTTATCGAAAAAAGGACTTCAGATTCGTGTTCAGCACCCCGAAAAACCCCTTAGAGAGTAGGTTTGAAAGCGATTAAACAGAGTTTATTTTTGAGCAATTTTGATGAAAAAACGCGAAAATAACCATGAAGGAAGCGTTTTATCGAAAAAAGGACTTCAGATTCGTGTTCAGCACCCCGAAAAACCCCTTAGAGAGTAGGTTTGAAAGCGATTAAACAGAGTTTATTTTTGAGCAATTTTGATGAAAAAACGCGAAAATAACCATGAAGGAAGCGTTTTATCGAAAAAAGGACTTCAGATTCGTGTTCAGCACCCCGAAAAACCCCTTAGAGAGTAGGTTTGAAAGCGATTAAACAGAGTTTATTTTTGAGCAATTTTGATGAAAAAACGCGAAAATAACCATGAAGGAAGCGTTTTATCGAAAAAAGGACTTCAGATTCGTGTTCAGCACCCCGAAAAACCCCTTAGAGAGTAGGTTTGAAAGCGATTAAACAGAGTTTATTTTTGAGCAATTTTGATGAAAAAACGCGAATATAACCATGAAGGAAGCGTTCTATCGAAAAAAGGACTTCAGATTCGTGTTCAGCACCCCGAAAACCCCTTAGAGAGTAGGTTTGAAAGCGATTAAACAGAGTTTATTTTTGAGCAATTTTGATGAAAAAACGCGAAAATAACCATGAAGGAAGCGTTTTATCGAAAAAAGGACTTCAGATTCGTGTTCAGCACCCCGAAAAACCCCTTAGAGAGTAGGTTTGAAAGCGATTAAACAGAGTTTATTTTTGAGCAATTTTGATGAAAAAACGCGGAAATAACCATGAAGGAAGCGTTTTATCGAAAAAAGGACTTCAGATTCGTGTTCAGCACCCCGAAAAACCCCTTAGAGAGTAGGTTTGAAAGCGATTAAACAGAGTTTATTTTTGAGCAATTTTGATGAAAAAACGCGAAAATAACCATGAAGGAAGCGTTTTATCGAAAAAGGACTTCAGATTCGTGTTCAGCACCCCGAAAACCCCTTAGAGCGATTAAACAGAGTTTATTTTTGAGCAATTTTGATGAAAAAACGCGAAAATAACCATGAAGGAAGCGTTTTATCGAAAAAAGGACTTCAGATTCGTGTTCAGCGCCCCGAAAAACCCCTTAGAGAGTAGGTTTGAAAGCGATTAAACAGAGTTAATTTTTGAGCAATTTTGATGAAAAAACGCGAAAATAACCATGAAGGAAGCGTTTTATCGAAAAACGGACTTCAGATTCGTGTTCAGCACCCCGAAAAACCCTTAGAGAGTAGGTTT
>JAVIWC010000186.1:0-16796 GCA_031894815.1 Creontiades dilutus
ATTTAAATTTCATGGAAATGTGCTAAAGAACCGATAATAAAGAAAAATGTTGGAGAAAATCCAAAATCTTTGTTTGGATTGGAGAATATTATTTGAAACAAGTTTTTTTCGAAATAAAATTGATCAGCTGTTTTCCGAAAAGGTGCTATATGATTTGGTCATAAGCGAGAAATTCAAGGAAAACCGTTGCCAGCTAAAAACTTGCCTCATGTGGAAACACTTTTTTCTAATTCTACGTTTAATATTAAAAATTTCCCTCCTGTCAAGGACTTCATTAATCTCCCCAAAGCTGTTGCGGTCCATCATCAATCGATAATTGTTAATTTATTGGACAAGACGTATAAATCATTTTATCAACTTAATTTAACACGAATGTGATAAACGGCTGGAGCAAATTAGTGAAATTTTCAGGAAAATCCATCTTGGTCCGACTGGGATTTCATATGTTCTTGAGCCAGCTCGCGGTATTTTCAAACAACTTTGGGCTGTAAAAGTTTTTGTAAAATCTGTGTAAGTACCTACCTACCTACTTACCTACCTACCCAGTATTACGTAGGAAGTGAGATTTTATCGTAAAACGCGATTCACCTACCTGGAAATTGTCGATTTGTTAAGTCCCTTAAGCCCAGACGTTAAGTCCTGTCTGATTGTTAAGATCCAGAAATCATTTCAGGCTAAGGTAACGTGGGGCAAGTGCGTAATTTGGCCATAACTCACTCCCAAAACTTCAAAATCAGGTGACATTTCGTGGCTGTTGTTAGGAAGTGATGTACGTTCACGCTGTACCCACTAGAATGCGCATTCGCTACTGGTAAACTTCCAGTGATATTTCAAAATCATGACATGTTCATTAGACCTTCATGTCGAGTTGTCATGTGTCGCTGTTATACGGCTTCATGGATTTTCGTTATGATTTTCGTCATCCGATCACGAGGTTGTACCATTTGGATTTGGGTTTAACGCTCATACATTGAAACTTGATAAATTATAGATGTTTTTATTGAAGAGCAAGTATTATCCCGAACATGCCCCACGGATTTCTCTGCCAGGGGCAAGTGCAGGATAAAAAGATGGGGAAATGCGTGGTATGAGGAGGCACTTTCCCCAAGGGGCAGGCGCTACCTTGAAACTGATTGTAGAAGAGTAAACTTTGGAAAATTTTCATTCCGAACAAACTCCCCCCCCGAAAAAAAAACTATGAGTTCGTCGGAAAACACTTTTTTGAGCACAGTACGCTGCTTAATTTTCGAAAAATGCACTAAAAAAATCTGATTGTAACAGAGTAAACTTTTGACAATTCTTATTCCGAACATACATTCAAACAGAAAGGATCAGTTCGTTGGAAAACACTTTTTTGAGCACAGTACGCTGGTTAATTTACGAAAAATGCACTAAAAAAGTCGCAAAATATGACAAAAACCGCTAAAAATGATCAAAATTATACTTTTCACCTGAATTTCATTAAAGAAAACAGTTGATCAACTATGAACTCGGTCATTTGAAAATTTAACACCGTAAATTAAATTTAAATTTCATTAAATGTGTTAAAAAATTGATGAAAACGAAAAAAATCAGAGAAAATCCAAAATCTTTGTTCGAATAGGAGATTATTATTCAAAACAAGTGTTTTCGATGTGGTTTCCAAAGGTGCTATATCCGATTTGGCCAAGGAAAACAACTACAAGCTGAAAACTTGCCTCATGTGGAAACACTTTTTTAAATTCTACGTTTAATATTAAAAATTTGCCTAAAAAGAAGCGAGTTATTTCGAGACGTCAATTAATTTAGGTGGAGCTTTGAAATGTCGGTATTTCGGATGTATGTAGTCGTTTTTGGAGTCAAACCTGGGGTTTAGTGCTTTTTGAAACCAAACGAAGTTGATGTAGCGCGTTTTGAAATCCAAATTTTTCCCTCCTGTTCCTGTGTCCGATTCCCACAAATTTTTTGATAGTACTCGTTTGATATTTAGTCGAAATTAACGAAAAACTCGGCAACGAATACAGATTTTTATCGAAGCAGCGAGTGGCAGTTTTTGGTGGTGACAATGCGATGGAATCCACTTCGGAGGTTTCACTTTGGTTGTCAACGTTCTTTCTATTGAAACTGATATGAACGAACTAAAAAAACCTCTGCCAAGTGGATGTGGCACGTAGCTTCCTCGTATCCATAACATGACTGTATAGATCATTGAAAATTATTATTAACTAAAGAACTTCGTTCAATTAGGCAAAGTAAATATTGAATTAGGATAAATTTATTGTGATGCAGGAGCATAACTTGAGAAAATAAAGGTAGGCATGTTCAACTATTGAACAAACTATAAAATATACCCAATAAGTCCGAACAATCCCTGAAAATTTCATCGAAATCGGTCAAGAACTCCCGGAGTTATGCGCCTAACAAGGATTTCACGTTTGCGCATGCGCAGAGGCTGCTATTGATTCGGGGATCATGAAACTCATAGTGGACCTTCTACACATCAAACCGAACAATCCCTGAAAATTTCATCAAAATCGGACTATAACTTCGTGTAGTTTTGCCCGTAACAAGGATTTGCTGACAGACAGACAGACAGACACACAGACAGACACGGAACCAAAATTGTTCTGAAAGTTCTAAAACGCAAAATGCGAGTGGAATTTTTGATTTCGGAGACAAAAAAATTTTCACATTCCGAAAGTGAAAACAATGCTTCCGCTACCTTGGTAGACTCGGAAGCAAAAACATTATGGGGTTAAGTTCCCCTGTGTTGACCCCATTCGGTACCCATTGGGAATAACGAAAATAAATTTCCCAGTTTCGGGATATATATGTTTATATGAGTATGTGTGTGCTTAAATAATTGAAAACCCTCCAAAAATGGCTTGAAACTTGATGCACCCTATAAGATAGTGGGTATAGCAGTTAATGCTCGAAATATTGTAGCTAGCGTGATACTGTTCAACGGAGATAGTACTTTTTGAACTTAAATAGGTGGAAGTGCTCTTTTCTGATGGATTTAGTACCTTTTGAAATAAAACTGAATTTTCAATCTAGTTCTTGATGAGGACGTAGTACTTATAGCTACAACCTGATTGCATTTATGTGAAGAACTCGGTCCCAAATCCCACGGGAAGGTGATCACTCGATTTTGAAGAAAATGAAATTTTACTTTTTAGCAGAATTTTATTTAAAAAAAAGGTGTATTACCTATGAAGTAGGTAATTTGAAAATTAGAGCTCGACTTCATACTTAAAATTAAGCTTAAATTTCATAAAAATGTGCTGAAAAATCGATAAAAACGAAATAATCCGGGAAAATTTAAACTCTTGGTTTTAATTGAAAAATATTATTCAAGATAACTTGTTTTCGAAACGAAATGGATAGCGAACAATTGATTTGTCAAGATGAGACGTAATTTGTGAAAATTCCCTCATATGGTCATACTGCATGACTGGAAGTTGATTGTTATTCATATGTTCGCAGGGGAAACGACCCGCGGTATTTTCACAACAACTTGCGGATGAACGGAGGGGATTTCGACTCCTGCGGTAAGTACCTACCTACCTATTTACCTACCTACCTAGTATTTCGTAGTAAGTGAGATTTTATCATAAAACGCGACTCGCCTATCCGAAAGTGGCCCATAATTTTGTAAATTTTGAAGAAATCGACCCCTCGTTCCTCACCAGGGGTTAAACCCCCTTAGTAAGGGTCAAAAACATGACTGATTTCATTATTTGTGTGAAATTCCATCCACTGAGAGAGAAAATCGTTGTGAAAAGAGACGGAACGTCGAGTGCGGTTCATCTTTAAAGTTACCGGGAATTGTGACGCTACTAATTGTCTCACAACCGACCGAAACTCAACAATCCATATCAACTGATATTATTCACCGGGCAATGACCAAAATCATAATATACAGGGTGGATGGGGATCAGTGTGAAAAATTTTTTTTGAGTAAAACTACATCGAAAATGGTAGAATGGATAGTTATGATTATTTTAGTGCTTTCACGAGTTTTCTGGAACACTGAAGCGTCCTTTTCAATTTTATTATACATTCACGGATTCAGCATTAAATTTTCTATAAAATAAACATAATTTCAACCTTATAAAATTTCGATAACTCTGTTCATAATCGCAGTGAAAGGAAAAATTTGAAATTTTTCGATAAAATTCGAAACAGAGCCGACTTTCCAAAAATAGGCCAAGAAGTTGTCAAATCTCATAAAAACTTCCTCGTTTCATGAGCTTTCCAACGGTATACTCAATTTCAGGATTACGACATTTTTTCTTGGAGAATTCAAGTTTCAAGTACAAAAAACCAAGGTGCAAGGAGTTACGCATTCTCTCTCATTTCTTTCTGTTTCTTTATTCTTATTTTCTGTTAAAAAACCTGCAAAGTACAACAAACAAAAATGAATTTAGGTTAACATTTGTTCGAACTGACGTCCCCTGTTACGAATGCATGACCTAGGTCGTTTTCGAATAGCTCCCACAGTAACTGAGAGTGTTAACTTCTCGTGAAGTTTTTGAGCTGCTGCTACAATTTTCCCCCTCAACTCTTCTTCTGTGTTCACCTGCGTTTTGTTGACTACTTGTTTCAAAAATCCCCAAACGAACGTGAGTAACTCCTTGCACCCCTTCCCTACCACCTTGGTTTTTTGTACTTGAAACTTAATTTCTCCAAGAAAAAATGTCGTAATCCTGAAATTGGGTATACCGTTGGAAAGCTCATGAAATGAGGAAGTTTTTATGAGATTTGACAACTTCTAGGCCTTTATTTGGAACGTCGGCTCTGTTTCGAATTTTATCGAAAAATTTCAAATTTTCCTTTTACTGCGATTATGAACAGAGTTATCGAAATTTTATAGGGTTGAAATTATGTTTATTTTATAGAAAATTTAATGCTGAATCCGAAAAGGTATAATACAATTAAAATGGACGCTTCAGTGTTCCAGAAAACTCGATTTCATGACGTGAGGTCGGAGTTGACCGTGAAAGCACTAAAAAAATCATAACTATCCAATGGAATGAGATAGGACCCCCACTCTGGCGGCATTCTACTCCATTTTCGATGCATTTTTACCCAAAAAAAAGTTTCACTCTGATCCCCATCCACCCTGTATAAGCAGTTTGTTGTGAAGAGAGAGATGGGAATTCCTTCCCATTAGCCAATACATCCTTCTGTGCTTGATTTTAAGTTCTTCTTTCTCCTTTTCTATGTGTTTATTCCAGTTTAATTTGGAGTCAAGTGTCAAACCCAAGTATTTAACTGCTTCAGTATGTTGTATTTTATTCGAATTGATCTCAACATCCAAGATTGGGACTTTTCGGTTAGTGAAGTTGATGTGGGCTGATTTCTCCACATCTTGGTCCATTTACAAACCTCAGTAGTAGACAACTGTAGTTTGCGTGTTGCAGCTTCTATATCATCTCCAACAGAGAGGATAGCCGTATCATCTGCAAAGGTGGCAACAGTTGTGCCTTCTTGTTGGGGTAAGTCCCGTGTGTACAGGAGGTAGAGTACTAAATAACACAATGAGGGAGTATAATAAGAATATCCAAAATCAAAAAATCGTATATTCCACATCCCCGGCTGGGTCGGGGGGAGACGGGGGCGAGAATTCTCACTCCCAGCGTTACCACCCCCTGAAACGTCGATATACTCTGATAAGCTCGTCTTTATATAGTGTGAAAAGCCCATTAACCACATATTCGCACTTAGCGACATCAATATTGGTAAATAGGTGATGTACTTTCAGTTCATGTTTGTTACTGATGACCTACCCGTCCAAATCGATTTAACAGTGTAACTCTTTACTTTCGTGGAAATATAGACAACTCTCCGTCATCCGCTCATCTTACTCCGTTTTTATTTGAAATGGGTTTCCACAACGTCGCGAGTGACTTAGTCCGCAAAGTTACTCCCGAGTATTTCGTTGGTCGTTTATTCTCGATATTCTCGTACCAAATCTTCTTCTTTTCGGGAGAGCTCGGGGAAGATGCCTTCGCCTCTCCAAACCCAATTTCACGGATAGTTAGAGGCCGTCCGGACGTCCGGCCCGGAGAGCAACACTCACACGCCCGACTTCGGACTTCGTGATAACGCAACCGTCCGTCGGCTCGGTGGTCGTGTAAAAAGGATGTCGTTTCCTGTGTGTTTGCCCCTAATATCTCCCCCTCCCCTCCTCTCTCCACTTCCCCTCCTTTTACCGCCCCTCCCATCTCAGCTGTAAGATCTCTTGTTTTCTCTCTGTTTTCTTTTGTATACGTCTTGGGCAAATGACGTCGTTTTTCCGAACCGTAAAAGCAAAAGGAAAGTGCGCATTCACGAACGGGACGCAACGAATGAACGAATTTATGGTGAATATGTTGGAACATATGACGTAGTTTTGGTTTATTATTCAATAATAAACCGTTGTAATCGCTCTTGAAAAAAAAAATTCTCAACCCCCTGAAAATTTCATGGTTTACGTTTCAAAGGGTGTAGAATCCGAATCTGCAATAACAATTTTTACTTCCGTTTTTTCCCAAACGGCTGGAGCAAAATATCTGAAATTTTCAGGAAAAATCCATTTTGGTCCGACGACGCCCCAATTCTTGAGCCAGCTCTCTCACTCAATTTAAAGTGCCCTTTGAGGGCTGTAAAAGTTTTGTAAAATCCCTAAAAACCTCAAAACTAGTCGAATCGGCCTAAATATTTACCTAGTTGAAGAACATACCATGAGGAATCGAATGAGCCCTTCCCCACGTCCGTAGGTCAAACCATTTCCGATGTATGGCCCGATTTATGGTGGCAACATTTGCGTTTTTTCGTTTATTATCGTTTGTTTGTAACCTAGTGATGTCCGGCCGATAGCGTCGAGTTGTAGTGAATGTGGTTACTGGAGTGATAGCCGATGTGGATACTTGTAGTGCAGTTAGTAGCCGATACATGGGTTGAAGCATTCTGATAATATATAGGTAAATATTATTACTGGGGATTATTATTCAATATTATTACTGGGGTAAATAAAAAAAGAAAAAAAAAGAAACAATATAGGTTCAATAAAAAAACGCTGCAAATTCTTTCACTGTGGTTTATTATTCAATTGGCTTGCTTTCATAATTTGAATTTCTACTAAGCTTTGGAGTGTGCGTTCTTTACTTGCCATTGGTGGTACAATGGTGTCCGATTACAAGTGTGATAATATTGAATAATATTTTCCTATATATTATCAGCGTTTCATGCATATCAGAATGCTTCAACCCGTGTATCGGCTATAAACTACAAGTATCCACATCGGCTATCACTCCAGTATCCAAATTCACTACAACTCGACGCTATCAAACGGACATCACTAGGTTACAAACAAACAATAATAAACCAAAAAACGCAAATTTTGGCACCATAAATCGGGCCATAGATCGGTAATGGTTTGACCTACGGACCTGGGGAGAGGCTCATTCGATTCCTCATGGTATGTTCTTAAAAATAAGTACACATTTAGGCCGTCTTGACTTGTTTTGAGGTATTTAGAGATTTTACAATTTCGCGATTATTGAATTTTAGGAGGCACACAAATATGATCAACTGATCAATCCAAATAGGTATTTTGGTCGAGAACAGATTTACGTGCTCCATGTATATCTCCTGAAATTCAATAATCGCTCTATCACCTGTGAAACACGCACACTCCAAAGCTAAGTAGAAATTCAAATTATGAACGCAAGCCAATTGAATAATAAACCCCAGTGAAAGAATTTGCAGCGTTTTTTTATTAAACCTCAATCCCCCCCCCCAAATAAAAACATCCATAATTTATCAAGTCCTTTAGCGCTCGTATTGCAATATTTTTCTGTTGTAATTGCTCTTGAAAAAAACGCTGCAAATTCTTTCACTGGGGTTTATTATTCAATTGGCTTGCGTTCATGATTTGAATTTCTACTAAGCTTTGGAGTGTGCGTGTTTCGCAGGTGATAGAGCGATTATTGAATTTCAGGAGGCACACAAATATAATCAACTGATCAATCCAAATAGGTACTTTGATTGAGAACCGATTTAAGTGCTCTATGCATATCTCCTGAAATTGAGAGAATTTGCAGCGTTTTTCGGTTTTATAAGCCAATACGATATTTTCCACTTTGTCATTGTTTAATTAAAAAATCAAATTTAGGAGAACGAAATTTTTAGTCAGAATCAAAACCTTGATTGTTCCGTAGAATGAGAATCACCCTAATGCGGGGCTCTTTGTTCAACTTGTACGAGAAGACGAAAATAAAGAAAATCAAATTCAAAAGAAAAAAGAAAAAAAGACGGAGAGGGTACGAAATCGGATGGAAACCGAACCGATCGCATAGCTGGCATACATTAAAGGAAGCGAAGTTAAGAATATGCAGAAAGGAAAACGCACAATGGAAGTAACGCTGAGAAGGGAGAGAGAGAGGAACCTTCGGAACACCCTTATTATGCATTTCACAAATCGAGTGGAAAGGACAGAAGTAGAAAGAGAAGAAGAGGAAAAGGGTAAGAAGCCCACGGAGAAGGTATTACTAATAAAGTATCCCTTCTCCACCGTGAAAGGTTTGGACTTAGACCCTTTAAATCACCCGGAGGAGGGACAACTACCGGAGAGGGAACCCAACTGGGGTTCAAGTTGGGAGCCAGTCGGCGGGGCAGTATCGGGACATCGGTATCTCTTTGACGTCTACCTTCTTCAACTCGGCTTTGTGGGTTCTTCTTTTTGTCGCTCTTCGCGAAGGATAGGAAGAGAGAACGAAAACGAGAGAAAAAAAAGGGACGCGAAAAGGTGGGATTAGAGGGTTAAGCAAATGTAATGAGGTTGTTGTTGAGGCGGTACGGGGGCGGAGGTCGGAGGAATGGACAGCGCCTGAAACACCATCCAGTAGAGATTGTTACATCGAGCACATGGATACTTAACTGGTAGGAATCAGAGAGAATGTGAAGCCAAACGATTTGGACAAATCCATTGTTTATATTTGTTGGTAAAGAAGGGAGTTGTTGGGTATATTGGGGGAACAAAGTTCATGATTGCAATTGAACGCTACACTCTTTCCATCCAGTAGAGATTGTTACATCGAGCACATGGATACTTAACTGGTAGGAATCAGAGAGAACGTGAAGCAAAACGATTTGGTCAAATCCATTGTTTATATTTGTTGGTAAAGATTGGAGTTTTTGGGTATATTGGGGGAACAAAGTTCATGATTGCAATTGAACGCTACACTCTTTCCATCCAGTAGAGATTGTTACATCGAGCACATGGATACTTAACTGGTAGGAATCAGAGAGAACGTGAAGCAAAACGATTTGGTCAAATCCATTGTTTATATTTGTTGGTAAAGATTTTTAGTTTTTGGGTATATTGGGGGAACAAAGTTCATGATTGCAATTGAAAGTCACACCTCTACCACCTCGTAGAGATTGCCACATTGGGTCGGTACCTGCTGCTAATGGTTAAAGAGATTATAAATCCAAAAGATTCTAATAATTTCATTGTTTGTAAATTGTTAAGTAAAGATGGGAGTTGTTGGGCGTATTGGAGAACGAAATTCCATGATCGGTATTGAACTTTACACTCCTTCCACCCAGTAGAGATTGCCACATTGAGCACATGGATACTAAGCTGGTAGGAATCAGAGAGAATGTGAAGCAAAACGGTTTGGTCAAATTGGGAAGTCTTCGTGAATCAAAAGCATTTTATAAATGAAATTTCAAAGAAATATATACCTAGAAAAAGAGAGCAAAATTAGCAGTATACCCAGGCTGTCCAAAATTGATACAATAATTTTTCAGTTGAATGATGATGAACAATCACCTATTGTTCCTATAGAGAAATTACTTATAGAGTTACTAGTTTAATGGCCCTGCTACGCAGGTTAAAAAGAAATAGGTGAATAACACAATTTTTTTTTTTCGTGATTTATTATTGCGACTGAAAAATCAAATACATTTCGTCTAGCAATTTTACATATCAATAAAGGTACACTCCAAGAGGGTAGGTTTACAGCAAAATCTAGCCCTTTATTATATAGCTCAATTAATTAGCACTGAGTTCGATTGCACTTCTATTCACGCAGCAAACTAAATCCAGTGGTTTGTTTCGCTTGAGACGTCGGATTTCACCTTTGTTGTCCAAAACGTAGAGCATCTCCGGGTTCACGTGTTTGTGGAGGCGATGTTCATGCTTCCTTGCGTATTTTGCAATAATTTCATAGACTGTCTCCATCCTCAAATCCCGATGAATATCATCGTTTCGCATGTACCAAGGGGCTCCAACTATACTTCTCAGTATTTTATTCTGAAAGGTTTGGATTTTCTTAATATTTGATTTCTTGGCACAGCCCCAGATCTGTATTCCATAGGTCAAAATAGGGCGAAGGATCTGCTTATATATAAGCAGTTTGTTGTGAAGTGAGAGATGGGAATTCCTTCCCATTAGCCAATACATCCTTCTGTACTTGATTTTAAGTTCATCTTTCTTCTTTTCTATGTGTTTATTCCAGTTTAATTTGAAGTCAAGTGTCAAACCCAAGTATTTAACTGCTTCAGTATGCGGTATTTTATTCGAATTGATCTCAACATCCAAGATTGGGACTTTTCGGTTAGTGAAGTTGATGTGGGCTGATTTTGATTCGTTCAGCTTCATTCTCCACATCTTGGTCCATTTACAAACCTCAGTAATAGACGTCTGTAGTTTGCGTGTTGCAGCTTCTGTATCATCTCCAACAGAGAGGATAGCCGTATCATCTGCAAAGGTGGCAACAGTTGTGCCTTCTTGTTGGGGTAAGTCCCGTGTGTACAGGAGGTAGAGTACTAAACAACACAATGAGGGAGTATAATAACAATATTAAAAGTCAAAAAATCGTATATCCCAAATCCCCGAGGAGAGGACCACGTCGCTTGCCCTGGGAGACGCTTCCCCCCGCTGGGGCCCTCCTTCCTTCACTGGCGGGGTCGGGGGGAGGGGGGAGCAGGTCGGTTGCCCTGGGAGACGGGGGCGAGAATTCCACCCGCCCAGCGTTACCACCCCCTGAAACGTCGATATACTCTGATAAGCTGGTTTTTATATAGTGTGATCATTGTACATTGGGGGAACAAAGTTCATGATTACAATTGAACGTTACACCTCTACCACCCAGTAGAGATTGCCACATCGGGTAGGCACTTTCTGCTAATGATTAAAGTGATTATAAAGGCAAAAGATTCCAATAATTTCACTGTTTGTAAATTGTTAAGTAAAGATGGAAGTTGTTGGGTGTATTGGAGAACGAAATTCCATGATTGGTATTGAACTTTACACTCCTTCCACCCAGTAGAGATTGCCACTTTGGATAGGTACCTGCTGCTAATGATTGAAGGGAATATAAAGCAAAACAATTTGATTAATTCCCATTCCTTATATGTTGGTTAGTAAAGATGGGAGTAGGGTGTATTGAAGGGCGAGATTTGAGAACCACGTAGAAGGTATTGAAAGTACCTAAAACGTGCCACCACCCAGTAGAGATTGCCACATCGAGCACATGGATACTTGGCTGGTAGGAATCAGAGAGAATGTGAAGCAAAACGATTGGGTAAATCCATTGTTCATATGTTCGTTAGTAAAGATGCGAGTTGGGTATATTGATAGACAAAATTCCAAGGTCACAAATAAAGATAAAAGGGAATTAGGTGCAAAACGATTCGATTGAGACCACTGTATAAAGGTGGGATAATCACAAAGATATACAAGTTCAATTTTGATTGGTCGAAAATTTCGATGTTATGGTGACAAGTTCTTCTAAGTAAATCTACATTGGGTAGGTACTCCGTAGCTTTAATATTACAACTCCAGCACACAGTAGAAATTGTCACATTCAGAAGGCATCCAGTAGCGACTGGCCGCTTATTAATTTGCGGGTCTATCCGTTACGTTATTCATCACCTCGTATAAAGGTGGGATAATCACAAAGATATAGAAGTTTAATTTTGATTGGTCGAAAATTTCGATGTTACGGTGACAAGTTCTTCTACATCTACATTGGGTAGGTACTCCGTAGCTTTAATATTACAACTCCAGCACACAGTAGAAATTGCCACATTCAGAAGGCATCCAGTAGCGACTGGCCGCTTATTAATTTGCGGGTCTATCAGTTACGTTATTCATAACCTCGGATAAAGGGGGGATAATCACAAAGATATACAAGTTTAATTTTGATTGGTCGAAAATTTCGATGTTACGGTGGCAAGTTCTTCTATATCTACATCGGGTAGGTACATCGTAGCTTTAATATTACAACTCCAGCACACAGTAGAAATTGCCACATTCAGAAGGCATCCAGTAGCGACTGGCCGCTTATTAATTTGCGGGTCTATCCGTTACGTTATTCATCACCTCGTATAAAGGTGGGATAATCACAAAGATATACAAGTTTAATTTTGATTGGTCGAAAATTCCGATGTTACGGTGACAAGTTCTTCTACATCTACATTGGGTAGGTACTCCGTAGCTTTAATATTACAACTCCAGCACACAGTAGGAATTGCCACATTCAGAAGGCATCCAGTAGCGACTGGCCGCGTATTAATTTGCGGGTCTATCCGTTACGTTATTCATCACCTCGACGTCCATCGCATTTTCCCCCCTCAAAAGCGTCTCTGCCCGGTTGAAGGTCCAACTGCCCGTATCGTACTGTAATTTTCCCCTCGGGAAACATTTAATCATAAATTATGTACCCTCCCACTCGTGTAATCACCGCTAATGGCTCCCTACGTGTTTTTTTCTAATCGCCCGTTTTAGCATATCTCACCTCCGAAATAACTGAACCATTTATTAAGAGATAAACTGTCCAAAGCAACACGTCAGTTGAAAAAAAAAAAAAAAAAAAACCGAAAACTTTCCTAATTCTAACAGATAACTCCATCATTTTCACATAGAACTTTTAAAACGATCACTGAACTGTACATGATTATTAAACCGACAGTACGTTCATGAACCAGTAAGAATAACAGGTGATAGAGCGATTATTGGATTTCAGGAGATATGCATAGAGCACGTAAATCTGTTCTCAACCAACATATATATTTGGTTTGTTCAGTTGATCATATTTATGTGCCCCCTCTAAATCATTCTGCTTGCATAAACCCCAGTGAAGCTAAATCAGAATGCTTCAACCCGTGTATCGGCTATAAACCCTTTTAGGAGTTCACTCCAGTATCCACATTACTACATCACTACATCACTAGGTTACAGCAATTAAAAAAAAAAAAAAAAAAAAAAAAAAAAACGCTGCAAATTCTTTCGGTGGGGTTTATTATTCAATTGGCTTGCGTTCATGATTTGAATTTCTACTAAGCTTTGGAGTGTGCGCGTTTCACAGTTGATACAGCGATTATTGAATTTCAGGAGGCACACAATTATGATCAAGTGATCAACCCAAATAGGTATTTTGGTTGAGAACCAATATACGTGCTCTATGCATATCTCCGGAAATTCAATAATCGCTCTATCACCTGTGAAACACGCACACTCCAAAGCTTAGTAGCAATTCAAATCATGAACGAAAGCCAATTGAATAATAAACCCCTGTGAAAGAATTTGCAGCGTTTTTTATGGTTATCAGAATACTTCAACCCGTGCATCGGCTATAAACCCTTTTAGGAGTTCACTCCAGTATCCACATTACTACATCACTAGGTTACTGATATCAACACAAAAACAATAATAACCAAAATAACGCAAATGTTGGCACCATAAATCGGGTCATACATCGGGAATGGTTTGACCTACGGACCTGCGGAGGGGCTCATTCGATTCCTCGTGGAAAGTTCTTCTAAAAGAGTCCAAATTTAGGCCGCCTTGACGTTTTTTTGAGGTTTTTAGGGATTTTACAAAACTTTGATAGCCCTTAAAGGGCACTTTAAATTAAGTGAGAGAGCTGGCTAAAGAATTGGGGCGTTGTCGGCCCAATATTGATTTTTCCTGAAAATTGGAGATATTTTGCTCCAGCCGTTTGGGAGAAATCGTGCGTACGGCGCAACGGACGGAAAAATTTTTATTGCAGATTCGGATTCTACACCCTTTGATACGTAAACCAAGAAATTTTCAGGTTTACAATTTTGTTTTTCTAGAGGAATTACTATGGTTTATTATTGAATAAGAAACCAAAATCGATTGAAATTATAAAATAGATTTTAATTGATTTTTTGGCCACTATTAATTGGCCAATATTGATTTTTCCTGAAAATTGCAAATATTTTGCTCCAGCCGTTTGGGAGAAATCGTGCATACGGTGGGCGGACGGAAAATTTTTTATTGCAGATTTGGATTCTACACCCTTTGAAACGTAAACCATGAAATTTTCAGGGGGGGTTGCACATTTTTTCAAGAGCGATCACAATGGTTTATTATTGAAAAATAAACCAAAAATAACAAATTTTTGATGAGGAAAGGGGGACAATTTTTCCATGAAGAAACAACGTTCACTCCATTCGATTTGACGGGAAACATTTCATTTTTAATTTAATTAAATATTCAAATCTCGAATTCCAGCCGACTCAAATAATTTTCGATATCAGTCGGCTTATTTATCACTTCAGTCATCTATCCGTTCAGCGTCAATGTCAATTTTTATTATTAGGTATATTTTATAGTTTGTTCAATAGTTGAACAGGCCTACCTTCATTTTCTCAAGTTATGCTCCTGCATAACAATAAATTTACCCTAATTCAATATTTACTTCGCCTAACTTGGCAGACGTTTTTGCTCTTCTACTTCACCCTTTCAGATTGACAGAAATTTCAAAATTCAGCCCCAACTTAGATTCAGAATTTTCTGACTATAACAATTTTCAAATCCCACGTTACATATCTTGCATCGCAAAACAACCGATTTTCGATAAAAATGTATCAAATAATTTTATAATGAAGATACAACGTTGACTCCTTTCGATTTGACGGGAAACCTGATTTACTTATTTCAATTTAATTAAATATTCAAATCTCGAATTCCAGCCGACTCAAATAATTTTCGATGTCAGTCGGCGCCTGTCGGGTTTTTTTTCTCGTTCCTCGTTTTGTTTTATTTGTGCTGAAGTCAGCAAAGATGACGCCTCTCTCGGGTCGCTTCTCGGAATCACAGCGCCGCAGAAATATTTTTTCTTTCTTCTAATATTTGCCCCGAAGCTTAATATTATAAAAGAAAGTACGAGAGACTCGCAAATGGCTCAACGGCTTCGCTCTAGTTTCATTGTCGGTTGCGAAACTGAATTAAAACCGCGAATCTTGGATTTGAAATGAAAAATAAATTGAACAAAAAACCTCTGCCAAGTGGGTGTGGCACATAGCTTCCTCGTATCCATGACATGACTGTATAGATCATTGAAAATTATTATTGACTAAAGAACTTCTTTCAATTAGGCGAAATAAATGTTGAATTAGGGTAAATTTATTGTTATGCAGGAGCATAACTTGAGAAAATAAAGGTAGGCATGTTCAACTATTGAACAAACTATAAAATATACCTAATAAGTCCGAACAATCCTGAAAATTTCGTCGAAATCGGTCAAGAACTCCCGAAGTTATGCTTGTGGCAAGGATTTCACGTTTGCGCATGCGCAGAGGCTACTATTGATCCCGGGGTCATGAAACTCATAGGGGACCATCTACACATCAAACCCAACAATCCCTGAAAATTTCATCGAAATTGGTCAGGAAGTCCCAGAGTTATGCGCGTAACAAGGATTTTGTTTGCGTATGCGCAGAGACTACTATTGATCCGGCGATCATGAAACTTATAGGGGACCATCTACACCCCAACCCGAACAATCCCTGAAAATTTCATCGAAATTGGTCAAGAACTTCCGGAGTTATACCCGTAACAAGGATTTCACGTTTGCGCATGCAGAGACTACTATTAATCCGGGGGTCATGAAACCTATAGGGGACCATCTACACCCCAACCCGCACAATCCCTGAAAATTTCATCAAAATCGGACTATAACATAGGTAACGGCACCGGTAGTGGCCACTGCTCCAGTAGTGGCCATTTTAAAGTTTATATTTGAGAAATAAGGATTCCCGGTCTCCTAGTGGCTTCAAACTTGCAGGAGGTACAGCTCATGTCATCTTGTAGTCAGAGGTTGAACTAGGAGTGCGCAGAGCATCATTGGAAATTGTGGTAAACTTCTCAATATGACCGTCCCTAGTTTCCTCGTTTGTTGGGCTGTATCCTAGAGCTTCTACTGGATAGAATCAATTTTGTTCATCTGGTATTGAATTTAATGATATTAAACACGTAAGGAGGGCAAAATGTCAAGTGGCCACTACTGAGACATGCACGTGGCCACTACTGGAAATTTCGTAATTTGATGTGGCAACTACTAGATCAAAATAAAGGTGTGAGAAAAAATTTAAAAAAAAATAGAAAAAATTGTTCTTTTGATAGTTTTAGGCAATGGATATGTTAGGGAAGAGTCGGGCTATATTCTAAATGAGTCCTGAAGAAAGTCAGTACTACTGTTGGCCCACAATTGTCAAAACTAAAGAAAAAAATTCTTAACTGTGGCCACTACCGGTACCGTTACCTTTCGTGTAGTTTTGCCCGTAACAAGGATTTGCTGACAGACAGACAGACACACAGACAGACACGGAACCAAAATTGTTCAGAAAGGTCTAAAACGCAAAATGCGAGTGGAATTTTTGATTTTGGAGACAAAAAAATTTTCACATTCCGAAAGTGAAAACAATGCTTCCGCTACTTGGTAGACTCGGAAGCAAAATATGGCACATTATTACACAAAGGTGTATTGCTAAATATGAGGCGTTTGCTATCA
>JAVIWC010000187.1:0-16215 GCA_031894815.1 Creontiades dilutus
TACCAGTAAACACCTGTGAAACACGCACACTCCAAAGCTTAGTAGAAATTCAAATCATGAATGCAAGCCAAATGAATAAAATTGAATAATAAACCCCAGTGAAAGCAGCATTGGCAGCCACACATCGGGAATGGTTTGAGCTACAGACCTGGGGAAGGGCTCATTCGATTCCTCATGGAAAGTTCTTTAAAAAAAAGTCCATATTTAGGCCGCCTTTTTTTTTTGTGAGGTTTTTAGGGATTTTACAAACTTTGACAACTCTTAAGTGGCACTTTAAATTAAGTGAGAGAGCTGGCTAAAGAATTGGGGGGTTGTCGGACCAATATGGATTTTTTCTGAAAATTTCAGATTTTTCGCTCCAGCCGTTTGGGAGAAAACGTGCGTAAGGCGTACGGCGGACGGACGGAAATTTTTTATTGCAGATTTGGATTCTACACCCTTTGAAATGTAAACCATGAAATTTTCAAGGGGGGTTAGAATTTTTTTTTTCTCAAGAGCGATTACAATGGTTCATAGATTACTGCATTGAATAATAAACCAAAATGTCCCTTGACTATGAACATGAGAAAGAGTGGTAATTTGAAAAAACAAGAGAAATGAGGAAATGGAGAAACTGTGATAATAAACAAAGTACTTTCAACCTTATATGATAGTTAAAAGTGAGGCATGCTCGTGAAGGAGTCCTGTTTGTGAAAGAGCCAAAGTGAAGAATGGAAGCTCAGTTAACGAAAAATTATGGAGTCCTAAGTTCTCGAATGACCGGAACCATGAATTATGTAAAAAGAAGCCATTTAAAATTTTGAGCAAATAACTCGAAAACTATAAACTTATATTAATATTTCTCTGAATAAAATGTATACCAACAAACTCTCGATTTTAGTGATGAGGAGCAATTAAATATTATCCCGGCCGGGACCCTTAGGCAGCGGTCACAATTACGATCCTAGCCATGTGCTGGTATGCTTCATACCGAACGTAGTGCAGCATACCTTTCAGTCGGATGTACACATTTCAAACTAGCAATATTACATCCTTTCTCAAGTTCATGGCGACATATTACCGTCCTCCTATTTTCGACGGGGTGGTCTATGAATGGCATTGAGAAAAATGCATAGTTATTCAACAACACATTCCATAAAAGATACAATTCATGGGAAACCATTCGATTAATTCGACAAACTACCCAAAATTAAATCGGGAGGGACAAGATAATCGCCCGAATTATAAGTTACAAGAATTTTACCATCCCGCAGGCCCCAGGATAATGATTATTAAGAAGCCGTATAGGACATAACTTAGATGATCTTTGATCACATAGAAAAAAGACAACAGTAGCTTGAAACTGGTTGTTTGGCATTCGATTGTAGCAATTTTTCAAAACCTTTAGTTTTTGAGTTAACTAAATTGTACTACTATTTACATTTTCAGTAGTTTTAGACAGATATTCGATATAGAAAATGATTAAGTACTTTATTCAAGTTGTAGAGAAAAAAAACATGAAACTGGTTTTTTGGCATTCGATTATAGCAATTTTTTAAAACCCTTTAGTTTTTGAGTTAACGAAATTGAAGTACATTTTCAGTAGTTTTAGACAATATTTGAGAAGCTAAAATAACATGAAAGGTATGTACGACGTCATCCAGATCAGCTGATTAAGATGTTAAGCTATTTTTGTTACTGTACAGAGCTCTTAAGTAAAGTATAACTCCACTGCTTTGTAGCAAATGCTGTTCTACGAAACAGTATTCAAATGTTAGCTCACATTTTAATGATAAGGAGATCGCATGAAGTTAATTTCTTTGTGATAAGTATAACAATACTCTTTTCTCAATACAAGACGTTATAATTTTACTACCTCTCTCCGTGCATTTAGTCCTCAGTGAAATCTCTCTGGAGCGGAAGAGCTTCCGGCTTTTATAGTGTTTAAACGGTGTTTAGAGTGGAAACGGGCGGATCTGAGTAAACCGCAACGAACGAGATGAAGAAAGAGTAATATATCCAAGGAAGTTGTGAAATTGTAGGAAATAAGTTGTTATCCCTCTATGGTTATTTCCAAATGCCATGTTTTGCTTCAAATCACCACAACTAATAGCCTCAAAGGTTGATAGAGGAGGTAATGCTACTAGCATGCAATGATTTTCTGACTATTGCATTCCATAAAAAGTCTAACCAACAACCACGAGACACACACCGATACATGAAGCTGTGCTAACATTCTATTTTTGTTGGTCAAAAATTTTTTTTCTAAATCTGCACGTTTTTTTCAAGAATTTGACATGAGTGCAACCGTGCGCAACGCACATCAATTTCATTTTTTTTTCAATAGGAAGTTTTGATTAATTTTCCCCAATTAAGCCTTTATAAACATGTACCAAAAAATTATCTCTTTTAGTTTGAGGCTGTATAGATTTCAAATCCGCAATATCCGTTCGTCGTATGCCGTACCTGCCACAAAAGGTCTTAAAACTGTGTAGAAAATCCCTTCTTACTTCTACTTAGTCCTAACGCTTAGCCAAACCAATCGCTTCAGATACTATAGGCAAAAAGCTGTGATTTTCGGGGTTTTACCGACATAGAAAGTGGAGTGTAAGTTTCCTAGTAATTTTGGAGGTAGAACTGATTAGAATGGGTTTAAGATCCATAAAAATTCAACCAAAGCAAATAATCGCAATTTCTGAACCTAAAAGGGACTTCTAATACCTGACTCAATTCCGAAAATAACGAACCCTTATGTTAGGATAGCTTTTTATTTCAGATCCGGATTCAATTTTCTTTTTTCCTCCATTCCTTTTTTATCTCTTCTTTCATCCTTGATTAATCCATCGAAATCCCCTATTCTTCCCCATTCCCCCCTGTATCTAAGCGTTCATCCCTTGCAATGCGGTTTGGCAGTCCTAATGCGTCCCTCCGCATTTTGGAGCTGGACTGACTACGCGACCAGAACTTGTGTTGAAAAAGCTCTTTTTCGAAACTTACAATCATCTTCCCGCTTGAGTTCGTTTGTTTTCATCCTCCTGACTGTAGTTATAAAATTGGCCAAAATGGTGTTTGGGCCCTCTTAAGTTCATTTTATAAGGAAGCAAAATGCTAAAATCTGATAACTAGGGTTTCGAGTGTAGGTACCTGTAGGTTTCGTACGCTCATTGTGCTGATACGTTGTGTATTTTGTGCGTGCTTCCCTCCCCTAGCTCCCATCGTAGGTGCTCTCCGATGCTCGCCTCACGAGTCCGTACGTCTTAGTCTCCTGTCTTGTACATTTCGCTCTTTAGTTGCACTCGTAATAGTAATAGCTGCGTTTCAAATTAAAGAACTGTTTTTTTAAAAGCGTTATCTGAGATATAGTTCCTTAATTTGTAGGTATCTTCTTATTTTTATTTCCTGCAACTCCTGGGGCCGCTACGAAATTCCGCTATTTTTCTCGGTCGTTTGCTAGGGCTTTTATTTCTTGCCACGCCTCCATGTTTCAAGTGGTCTCTCCCTCCTCCTGCAACCCTGATGATTCCAGTCAAACGCTTTCTTTCCGATTGCAGACTCGTTCTTGCAAAGTGTGTGGCCAACCCATTTCCATTTCCGTCCTTTCATCTCTAACGAGATGGACTTTTGTTCAGTTCTCTCTAAAAGCTGATTGTTGGAAATGATGTCCAGCCATAACTCGCCAAGGATTCGTTTAAGGTAGCGATTTCCATGCTGCTGAGGAACTGGGAAGAGTGTACGTGCTGTATCCCTTCTCCATTCACCTGCGCCCTTGTGCCACATTGACTCGAATTTCCTTGGTTTTCTTTACATTTATTTTAAGTCCCGCCATTTCCGCCAACTTAGAGAGCTGCTAGAGCTTCGAACTCATACTGTAAAACCGATGTGGAACATACAGACGTCATCAGCAAGGTCGAGGTCCTCTGGCCGCTCCCTCATGCCCCATTGAATGCCTCTCTTCCTCCATGGGCTTTCCTCATCAGAAGATCTAGTACCAATAGAAAGAGAGTTGGGGAGAGCTCGCAGCCATGTCGACAACCAGCAATAATGGGTATTGCAGGGGAGAGCATGCAATTCATAGGTTTAAATGGAAATAATTCATATCTCATCATCGAAAATGGATGATTGGTATGGAATGTTTGACGACCGTCGTTCTTTTCGTGTATGTAAATTAAATCGTCGTGAACAAAAATAGAGTTTTTAAAAAGTCACTTTATTCGTACGTCACAATTAGAATACGAATTGATGCACTGCGCGTGGTGTTTATACGGTGAGCTTCGGGCGGAGACTGACTGCCCTGGCTGAGGGCCGCACAGTGGTTGAAAACGCTACTCTATGAGCCCAAAACTCAAAAGGGTTCGTAAACTCGTAAAATTTGGTATACTGAGGTTATTTCGTGCACAGAAACCGAATCTGAAGTTAGTTTGTTGAAATTGTTTCCAGAAGTGGCGTTAAACGCATTATTGAGAAAGCTGAGTACCGAGTTTTGCCAGACCTAATATCATTAGCATTGAAAGGGGATTCGTGGTAGAATAAAAAAGGTTATCTGAGTAATTATAAATCAAACTCATATGTAGAACTTATAATGTATGTCCTCTGATACTTAAATTTTACCACAAAGTAGGTAGATAATATCACGTTAATAGAACAGCGGGTGATTTCAAAAAGTTTGTCACATCATTTGTACGAAGTATCCATCACCAATATTATTTTGACAAACTAAATAACACACAAATAAATGGTTACTTTCTTGCTAGGTATGAAAATGAATTTTTCTCCGATACCTACATAATCAAATAAAAAAGAAGTAGGTAATATAAAAACGAATCAAATAGGTAGTCAAGTAAATAGGTACGTAATATAAAAAAGTATATTGCAATTAGTAGAGTTGGCCAGGCAGGAACTACTTTTGAAATAAGTACCTGCGACTGACTTCTGCAAAATCAGGTAAATCTCGTAAACTAATACGAAAGCTACGGAATCCATTTTGGTAAAAAGCGTGTCTATTGGATTTTCTTTGCTGAATCGAAGGAGACCGAAATGGAGCCTATATATACCTGAGTAGTTGAAACAGTAAAATTGTAATCTCACCGTAAATTTATTTCCTTGCTAGTTTTTTGCTCTTAACTCGGAAACGGTAGGGCTCACAAAAAAACTGTCGAAATAAAAAATGAAGCTGACAAAATTTGCTACAAAATTGTCCATCTTCATTTTTTGCCTATCTGTGACAGTTGAGGACATATACAAGCTTAAAAGTAGGAAAAGATTAAAAAAAAAAAAAAAATTAAATCCTTGCATACCAAATTTGCATAAAACCCAGTCAAATGCAGGTAAATGCAGTTCATTCTGGATTCGACATTTAGTGCTACTGTTCAGGAAAACATATACGTCCATTTCAGGGTCAATAAAGGTCAATATCGTTTTTGGCAGTCTAGAGAAATTGATGTGTTCGTCATTTACCCTGAGTCCGCAATTCGTCTCATGTTTCCGAAGCTATTTCAACAAGTAAAATTATAATTATTGCATTTACTTACCTATCCTGGACATATTGAACGAGAGAAAACCGCTTTTGCCTCCAGGACTTGTGACACACAACTGATTTCAAATATAACACTGGGCTCGTCGCTCCTCATTATCTTAGGCAAAATCGCACCTTGATCTTTGTCGACTCAGCCAAGATTACAGTCTATTGATATGATGAAAACAGCCTTTGTCCATCGTTATGTAGGTATTAACGTTGCCCCCCGAGCATTCAGCGATTATATTGAAGCATTTTTATTTTTTATCTTTTTGGGCTCATAGAATAGCTTTTTCAACCACTGTGGGCCGTGGGCCTTTTATAGGATCTTGCTGCTGTGTCAGCTCTTTATTATTCAAGGGTTATGAGGTTATACATAACTCCTCCCCCCTTAGGTAGAAATTTCGGGGAGCCAAAGTTTAAGACCATTTTTCAAAGTTAATTGGGGACTCGAAATTTCTAAAGTCGTGTTTTGGGCTCGTGCATCAATTCCGTTAATTACATTATTTTGGTTACATAGTATTACATAAATGGTTGTTACAATACAGTGGTTATATTGCTACAGTGAAATGTTACATAAATGGTTGCAATACAGTGGTTATATTACTACAGTGAAATGTTACATAAGTGGTTGTAATACAGTGGTTAAATTACTACAGTGAAATGTCGATTATACCTACAGTGGTTATAAAGGTAAATCTTTAACAACTATATACATAGGATTATTTACAGTCACGGTTTGATCTTTTCTTATGTTTTTTGTATTGGATTACAATGCTTATGATGAGACCGAAAAGTAGGGCATAAAGGAGTATACACCAAAGGCTTAGATTCCCCGCAAGTTTCGCAACTCTTTTCCAAATTTAGAGGTGATTGTAATTACATCACCGTGGGGAAAGACAAGTAAGTACTGGTTTATCCTATGCAAGAGTGAGACGTAATTGGCAGGGATTTCTAATTTTGCATAATTGCAATTTTCCGTTGAGCTGGATAGTAGAAATTCGGCTTCGCACTTGGTATTGACATCGGTGAGCATGTGACCAGGACAGAGATAGTAGGCGAGGCCAGAAGGGCATATGTCTCGTAAGGCGAGAACTTCCTCTTGGGATTTTAAAACGTATCGGACAGATGGTATTATCGTGACATATTCTGAATTTATTATTGCCGGTAGGGATTCTAAGTAGTAAAGGTCGAAATTCCTTGGGTCCACAATGGGGACATCAAGGAAGTACACTATTTCGTCTGTTCCGACGAAACATTGGACTTTTATATGTGATTTAATTTCGAAGAGATCTTTCCCAGAGTGATTTAAGAATTTGGGACCGTAAAATTCTGTGAGGCGGTCTAACTCATTACGGAGGAGTTCTGAACTTAAAATACTGGGGTGAAGTTTACCGAGTTCGCAAAATGTGAGGGAGGTTTCTATGTCTTGAATGATGTTTAGTAGAAGCTGTAATGATATTTGGCAATGCTCCAGGAAATCATTCAGAGCACTGGTAAGTGTTTGTTTGAAGGGTTTCGTGTCCCGAAGGGTTTCGAACTCTTTCTGAATTTGAAGGTTGTTATGATTTATTATATCCATAGTTTTATTAAAATTCTCGGCAAAGGCTTGATTTATGGAATATTGGGAATTTAATTGATCTTGAAGGTTTTCTTGGTTTCGCTGCAAATGATTAATAATATTATCGTACCGTTCACTATCCTTTGCATCTAGGTTCCCGGTGACGAATTTAATTAGGGAACCTAATCCGTTGATTAGACCTCTTTTTGGTCTTTTTATCTGAGGATTTCCGATTTTAAAGTTTTGTATCTTTTCATCAATTACGTTAAAGGTATGATTGATGGTAGTGGTGAACATGTCAGTACGTTCTAAGTGGGTGGTTTGAGAGTTCATAGCTGGAGAGGTGAATACTTGTTGGTACTGGGTACGGAGAGAATTTATTCTAGATATCAAAGCACTGAGGTCATAGTAGTGGGTTATGGTGTGGTATCCTTCCACTATTTTGGCCGGTCTAAGAAGAACTGGGAGAAGTCCAGGGTTCAGAGTGACGTTGACTAAGTTTAGTCCTGATGCGGTGGAGAAAAGGATCATGATCCTGTAACAGGGTCAAATAGGGAATTCCTGAGGATTTCTGCGCACATCTGTTCACGTAAATAAGATATGTCATTTTGCGAGAAGTTTAGGTTCATATTGTTGGTTATTGTCTTTGCATATTGACACATGAAGACTCCGCAATCATCTGAGTTTGTTTGTTGCGGGACCGTTAATAAATGAGTTGTTTCCCAGTTTTCTGAGTCTAACATGATTCCTTTTTTTTCTAGAAACTCGAAAGCTAAGTAGGATTGTATAGTTTCCAGGATTTCTATGGCGTAGCTAGTAGCTGTGCCGTTTTTTATACGTGTTTCTGAAAGAGAGTCTAGGTACATTATTTGTTTTCTTTTGTTGTTTACTACTACAAGGCTCCAATGATTCATTTTGTATATTGGTATGATTATCAAGTCTTTACTAAATATATCAGATCTGCGAGTGAAGTTCTTCACTCGGTCATACCCGTGATTTTCTAAAAGCGGATAAAAGAAGGAGTTAAAACAAAAGGTTGACGGAAGGGATTTGTGGTTCCGGTTTTTTTCGTCTATCAGCTCCATGTAAAAATTTACAATCATGTCATCTACCCAATTTCCAGGTTTCAATGACAGTAAATTTTCCCTAGTTAGTTTAAGCCCGTATTTGTGGGTAAGTGTGTCTGAAAGTGGCAATTTATCGTTCCAAGCATTTTGGGTGTTGGTCTCATAAAATTTCCTAGGTGGTTTTATATTACTGAAGTGGGCTTTTTCTTTTGTATTATGGTGCCGGGGGTGAATGTGCACCGTCTTCATGGCAGGGTCTATTTGTTTAACTTCCTCCTTATTAAATTTTGGTTGGGTTTTGCTTTGGCGTTGGACAGACTTGATAAAGATTTCTGTGGGGATTTCGGGTGGATCTATACGATTTGTGTTTTTGTTATCAGCAATTTTTTCTTTTTGTTCATGTAGTTTTTCTGAGATTTGTGTATACAATACTTTGACTCTTTCTTTATGTTGGTCTAAATAGTTGTGTGCCATTGTTTTTTCGATGTCCATTTCTAGTAGTGATCGGTTGTTCACGTGTCCGTATAATATTTCGAATGGTGTTAGTTTCGAAGTTGAGTGGATCGAATTGTTGTATGCGATGATCGCATAGTTGACTTTGTGGTGTGTTGCACAATTTTTAAATTCTTCCCTGTTGGTTAACAGTCTTACATGTTCGATGAGGGTGGAATGGAATCTTTCGACAACACCGTTCGATTCGGGGTGCTGTGATGATATGAAATGGATGTCTATCTTATGGAGAGCCATTAATTCTTTAACTAACGAGTTTTGGAATTCGGTTCCGTTATCTGAAATAATTTTGTTCGGAATTCCGTGATGAGCAAAG
Source organism: Creontiades dilutus (assembly GCA_031894815.1). NCBI lineage: Eukaryota > Metazoa > Arthropoda > Insecta > Hemiptera > Miridae > Creontiades > Creontiades dilutus. Next base: position 8,946 of record JAVIWC010000187.1, read on the forward strand.
AATTTCATTAGTCCGTTGACAACTTCGACACCGGTGGATGATGAGATGGGGTATGCTTGCGCATACTTTGAAAATGGGCATATTATCGTTAAAAACTTGGAGTTCTGTATGGTGAATTTGTCTACGTGTAGAGTTTCTAGAGGCCGGAGTGCGGTAGGGGTGACATTGTATTTGATTTTGAGAGGTGAGCGTTCGTATTTACATTTTAGGCACAAGTCACAGTTGTTGATATATTTTTGGATTGCGACTTTCAAATTTGGCCAATAGTATTCTCTTTTTAATTTATCGTACGTCTCGTCGATACCTCGATGATTTGTCATTCCATCATGATATTTGGATATTAGGTCAGTCTGTTCCTTTTCGGACGTGACATCGATTAAGCGTTTGGTACATTTGGTAAGGCTTATTTCAGAATGGGTAAAGTGGGTCGCAACGATCTTTGCAAATTTTTCGTACGCGTCGGTCTCGAAGTAAATGCTGTACTTTATTCTAGGGTGAACATACTCTTTAACAAACTTTACTACATCGCTTTCAAACTCTTGATCTCTGATTTTGACAAACATTCGGGTCTTATTACCGAACAGGGTTGAGAGCTTGACCATGTCAGCTACTGGATAGTTAACTACCGTTAGTATTATTTGGTTAGCTGAAATGTTAACCGGTTGGTCACGGATGGGTATGTTAGCTACTGTATTTCCTAGGAAGTTTGAATGAACGGTATGTCTAGAAGAAGTATCGCTACCTACCCCTTCCTCCTCAGGATCGACGTGTGCGATAACTGAGTCGGCAATTTCATTTTGCATGTTAGGGCTGAGCTCTAGTTTTTGGTCTAGGAGAATGGAAAGATCTTGTTGGAGGGTGTTGACATTTGGGGATGGAATCTTAACTCGAGACAGTGCATCCGCGTTTGTATTGAGGGCACCCTTTTTGTATACGATGTCGAAATCATAGGCTTGTAATTTGGTTTTCCATGCGAATAGTCTAGAGCCAGGTTCTTTATGGTTGAAAAGCCACTGTAACGGGTGATGGTCGGAGAATATGGTGAATTTTCTGCCAAACAGGTAGGGGCGAAAGTACCCTACTGCCCATACAATAGCGAGTAATTCCTTCTCTATCGTGCTATATTTTTGCTCGGATTCGTTTAGTGTACGACTTGCGTAGGCTATTGGTAAATCTGATCCATTTGAAACTTGGCTTAGGACAGCGCCTAGTGCAATATTACTAGCGTCGGTTGTGAGTCTGAAGGGTTTAGCGAAATCTGGATATTGTAGGATGGGGTCATTGCTGAGAAGGTCTTTGCATGTCTCGAAGCATTGTTGATATTCAGGGTCTGTAATATCCACGAGAGCGTCCTTCTTAAGACATCTAGTCATTGGCTTTGTCAGTGTTGCAAAGTCTTTTATAAATTTTCTATAATACCCTAGTAACCCTAGGAATCCTTTGATTTCTTTGCTATTTTTAGGGATTGGATAATTTTTGATTGCTGAAATTTTGTTCGGGTTGGGTTTAACTCCCTGGGGCGTAACTATGTGGCCTAAATATGCGACTTCCCGTTTTAGAAAATCTGTCTTATCCAGCTGGATTTTAAGGTTGGCTTTGCGTAGCCGTTTGAAAACTGCCTCTAATCGTTGGATGTGTTCCTGTAGGCTCGTGGAGAACACGATAATGTCGTCCATGTACGTGCAACATTGTTCAGAATTAATTCCGCGTAGGATATTATCCATGATACGTTGGAACGTACTGGGCGCGTTCTTGAGGCCGAAAGGGACCCGAGTCCATTCAAGATGACGGGTTGGAGTGCTAAAAGCCGTTTTGGCTATGCTCTCCGGGTCCATTTCGATTTGATGGAATGAGCTTTTTAGGTCGATCGTACTGAAGTACTGACATCGACCTAACTTGTCTAACAATTCTGTTATCTGCGGGAGAGGATATTTGTCTTCAATGGTTTTCAGATTCAGTTTCCGGTAATCGACAACTACTCTGAATTTGGGTTTATTACTATGGTCCATTTTTCGGGGAACTATCCAGATGGGAGCATTCCAAGGACTATCTGAGTCTCTCACTATCCCTTGCTGAAGTAGTTCCTCCATTTGTTTATCTAGTTCTTTGAGGTGTATTTCCGGAAATCTATAATTTTTTGTGTAAACGGGAATTTCGTCGGTTGTTCGTATAACATGTTTGACATTATTGGTGAAGGTTAGTGGGGTACCTTCTTGGTAGAAAATGTCAGCATATTTTCTTACCAATTGGGTTATTGCGGATTTTTCTTCTTCGTTCATATGGCTCAGCCGAAGTTGGCTGAGGTCGAATTTGGGTTTTGATGAGTTTATGTTGTTCAAGATGGGATTTTGAGGAGATGTTTTGATTAATTCTGAGTCTATTTCGTCAACTAGGACGGGGGATTTTTGTGTAAATTGAATAGGTTTCTCGTTGGGGTTAAGTACCCTGATGTAGGTTTCAAAGTTTTTTACCGACACTAAACTTTGTGGGATTTCAAGCGATCCGATTTTCTGGTATGGGACGATAGCGTCTCCGTTTTCGACATTGTCTATTATTAACTTGACTTGTTGGATGCAGCGACTATCGATTGTGTGTGTTTCGTTAATGTCCAAGTTAAGATATTGAAGGGGGATATTAACATCTGGGGTTTGAAAAGCCCTGTTTCCGATGCTAACATCTGCTTTTAGTATTTCTAGATTGTCCATCCCTATTAGGAGGTCAAACCTAGAGTGGAATGAAAATACGTAGAATTTTAATTTTAATCCTATTTTATGAAACAGTTTGTCACACGGGACTGCAACGCTTGATGTAACTGAGGAGGTTCCGTGGACGGTGGTCACTAAGAAAGGTTCGTCATCAATTTTTACGGGAAAATGTTTTTTCGCAATAGCTGGGTTTACAAAACTAGCCGAACTCCCTGTGTCGACGAGGATTTTGAGGTCCAATCCGGGTAAAATGATATATGGGAGTTTGTTGATTGGTTTGTTGTTAAGATTCATTAGGTTGCAAACGGTGGGTCGAGGCACGGATCGTCTAAAAAAGAGGCTTCTTGATGAGGCGTCTTTTGATCCGGATTCTCATGGGCGTCGAAAAATTGTTCTGGCCCTTGATTCCCCGATTCATAGGGTCCGTCAGTATCAGGCCCTATCTCTATATTGTGGAAATTTGGGTTTGTTGTCTGCCAGGACATCGGAGTCCAGTTTTTCCTAATATTTTGTGAGGGGCTTCTTTGGTAATTTTGAGGGTATTTCTGAAAATTCGGTTTGTTTTGAAAATTATTTTTCTGTGGATTTGGGGGTTTCAGTGGTTGCCCCGGTTGTTTGGGCTGGTTGAACCCTTGTGGTTGTTGTTGCCCTTGAAACGTTTTTTGATATTGAGGCCAGTATGTTTGTTGTCTCGGAGGCCCGTAAGACCGGTTTTGGGGTAAATTTCTGGTTTGGTTTTGATTAGGTCTCTGAGGATTATTTTGGTTTTGATTTTGTTTGGAGCGGAAGTTATATGGGTTTAATTGATATTCGTTGGTCATCCAACCAAGGACTTCGTTCAAGTCACTTGGTTGTCGGGCCCATAGTAGGCCTCCCAACGGTCCCTTGAGGTGCAGGAGAAAGCTCCTCAGGGCTAGACGAGTGTGGAACCTTATGGCGTATTCGGCGTCTTCAGGTTCGTGAGTATTAGCATACGCGATCAATTTATTTAATGCATCGGTCATTCGGCCATGGAACGAGAATGGATCTTCATTTTCTTTCATGGTCATGCTAGAAATTTGCATGCTCATTGAGATCAAGTCTCTTTTGTCCGAGTAAGCTTTGATCAACGCATCTCTTATTTGATCGTATGTCTTGACGTTTATACAGTTTAGGGAACTCGTGGCAGGGGGGTGCTTTAATGGAATTGATCACCATTCTATTCTGGAAATCTTCGAGGTTGTTGAAATTAAAGAACCTATCGTTTATTTCCTGCGTCACTTGGAGGAAGTTATTCAATGTTTCGGGGTCTCCATTGAACACTGGGATCAGTTCCATGTGTTCTTTTTTATAGACTGGTATTCCGGTGTTAGTTGTGTTTCCAGGTAAGCACTCACCCTTTACTCTCATCGAGCTAAGAGCGGCTGTGGCTTCCTGTAACGCCGTTTCCAGTCTGGTTTGCGTTTGAGACTGTTCCTGGATGACCTGCTGGGTCATCTCTAGCATGTTTTGTGCTAGAGAGTTTTGGGCAACTAATTTGGAATTTTGAGCTATAAGTTCCTCAACAGTGGGGATTCCGCCAATGGCACCATGTTCCGTGGGGTTTTCCATATTTAAATCTTCCGGGATTGTTTTTAAAGATTTGTTGGACCGAGCTTCGTCTCTAAGGAGTATTCCTAGTCTATTTGAGAGTCTGTCGGCAACAAATCGTTTTATTTCCTTCGGAATTTTGGATAAGGTTATACGAACTCAAGGGGTCAAAACCTGATTCAACCTGTACTTAAAACGAGTGCAAAAACATGCAAAAATTCAATTAAAACACAGTTAGGTACAAAGAAAAATTAGACTTATTAAAATTAATTTAAACTAAGCAGCGACGTCTTCGTGAAGGAAGGAAGGTGCTGAAATGATGAAAGTGTGTTTAAAGGGACAGGTCAGGTCTGCTCGATTTGATTTGATATAGAGTTTTCTTCGTGGAATGTCTAAAGTTCTCCCGATCAGATGTTCTTTCTTTACGGGTTTAAACTTTGGAATTTACAAGAAGCTGACCGAGAGCTTCTCAGCCGGTCTTCAGAGGGCCTCGGCTCTCGGGAGAGAAAGTGAATGGGCGAGGGGAAGCTGGCAGGAGCTCGAGCCCGCGATGGGCCCCGCATGGATCAGGATCATCAGGTTCCTCGGATTCAAATCTAGGTGAACGGCGACCTCTTAGAGACAGGTTTCTCACGATCACGTAATTATTGTGATCGTATGGCGTAATTTTTTTTCTCCCCTTCGAAACTGGTTTATTTTTGAGGAAATGAACTACGTTTGAGCAGGAAACACGAGATTCCGACGAAATTGAAGTGAGGAGACACAGCATCGTTAGCTGCCGTTTAGCATAACCGTTTTTGTTTTGTAAGGTTCCCACATCAAGAACAAGATTTTTCTCCCGAACCCATTTTTATTCAAAGAACCTCAAAAACATGCATTTTGGTTTATTATTCAATAATAAACCATAGTAATCGCTCTCGAAAAAAAAATTTCTAACCCCCTGAAAATTTCATGGTTTACGTTTCAAAGGGTCTGGAATCCAAATCTGCAATAAAAAATTTTCCGTCCGTCCGCCGTACGCCGTACGCCGTCCGCCGTACGCCGTACGCCGTCCGCCGTACGCCGTACGCAAGATTTCTCCCAAACGGCTGGACCAAAACATCTGAAATTTTCAGGAAAAATCCATGTTGGTCCGACAACGCCCCAATTCTTTAGCCAGCTTTCTAACTCAAATTGAAGTGCCATTTAAGGGTTGTCAAAGTTTTGTAAAATCCCTAAAAACCTCAAAAAACATCAAGGCGGCCTAAATGTGGACTTGTTTTGTAGAACTTTCCATGAGGAATCGAATGAGCCCCTTCCCAGGTCTGTAGGTCAAACCATTCCCGATTTATGGCATGATTAATGCGGCCAAGATTTGCGTTTTTCGAGTTCTGTTATCGCCTTCTTGATAACTGGCAGTTTCCCGTCTGGCCGTTCCAAGCGCCCTCAACTCGAATATGGGAGTGAGCCCATTTCCTTTAATTTGATGTAGGTCTGATATGAAATCAAGAGAGACTTTGGGTAGTATAAAGGGAACTGCAAATATGGAGCGCAGTTTAAATGATATAAGGTAGCAGAAGCAAAACGCTGCAAATTCTTTCACTGGGGTTTATTATTCAATCGGCTTGCGTTCATGATTTGAATTTCTACTAAGCTTTGGAGTGTGCGTGTTTGACAGGATAGGGCGATTATTGAATTTCAGGAGATATACATGGAGCACGTGAATCTGTTCTCGACCATAATACCTATTTGGTCAGTTGATCATATTTGTGTGCCTCCTGAAATTCAATAATCGCCCTATCCTGTCAAACACGCACACTCCAAAGCTTAGTAGAAATTCAAATCATGAACGCAAGCCGATTGAATAATAAACCCCAGTGAAAGAATTTGCAGCGTTTTTATAGGTAGGCATCCCTAGTACCTTTCTAACAAGGGAGGTCTTTTTGCCTAACTCCTTTATCATCTGCTTTTTTTTTTTTTTTTTTTTTTTTTTTTTTTTTTTTCAATAATAAACCTTTGGAATCGCTCTTGAAAGAAAAATTCTAACCCCCCCTGACAATTTCATGTTTTACGTTTCAAAGGGTGTAGAATCCGAATTTGCAATAAAAAAAATTTTCCGTCCATCCCCCGTACGCCGTACGCACGATTTCTTGATTGAATTTTAGGAGGTATGCATAGAGCACGTAAATCTGTTCTCGACCAAAATACCTATTTGGATTGATCAGTTGATCATATTTGTGTGCCTCTAAATTCAATAATCACTCTACCACCTGTGAAACACGCACACTCCAAAGCTTAGTAGAAATTCTAATCATGAACGCAAGCCAATTGAATAATAAACCCCAGTGAAAGAATTTGCATCGTTTTTTCACAACTTTCTATACAATGAAGTAGGTATGTACCCCCACAATTATTCCCAGTATCTACCTGAACCTCTTGAACCAATGACTGAACAGGTTTAGGAAAAAGAAGAAAGTCATGTTTCTTGATTGAGCTCACAACATAGGTAGTTATTAATATTATTCAATTGAATTAAGCCTAGTAGGTACATTGAATTATTAAAACTAATAATTACCTAGTTACAATTATTATTATAAGCGTTTAAAGCTCTAAAAACGCGTTCGAATGGTGTTTTCTGTTTGTTTGCAAAGGATGTTAGCCTGAGGAACCTTCAACAAGCTAGGCATAGATTTTACAACTCGTTTCTTACTAAAAATGGATCCTAGAAATTTATTTTTAGAGGCTTCGTTTTCGAGTTATTACAATTTAAATATTTTTTAATCGTGTTTTCGATCTTAATTCACTAAAACGGCCATAACTCCCTTACGTAATGAAGAAAATTCAATTAGGATTGTACTGTTGAGAAGAGCGTTAAATTTTCTTTCTGATTGGTGTATCAAAAAATATTTTAGGTAGATTCAGTTGGTGAAAAATCTATAGGAAAAGTGAATTTTGTCAAATATTCAGATAGACCACTTCCATCCTTGATCCTTGATCCTTGGATCCTCTCAATCCTT
>JAVIWC010000188.1:0-16756 GCA_031894815.1 Creontiades dilutus
ATTTTCTTCTCTGTAGTGCTTTTCCACCATTCGAGAGCTGGCTGGCGTGCTTACTGATGAATCTCTGAAACATGATCGCTCCAGAGGTCAGAAGAAAGAAGAAAATAGTTTATAATGAAAAGGACCAAAGCTCGCCAGAGTTAGAGATAAAATACAAAGAAACATCACGAGATGGTTTACCTCTATAGGGAATTATATTACACAAAATTAAATCAAAGATTCTTCTTTAGTAAGGGCATTATTTTTATTTTTATTTGTTTCACCCTTCTTCTTGACATGATGAATCCCATTCAGAATCGGGTCAATAACTGAAATCCAAGGGACTAGCAATTTAAGCACCGTCAGAAATTGCCTCCATCGTCAGCAGGAAATGAAATAGGTATCATAAGAAGGTGCCAAGCTCGTAAAAACAATTACGGCAATTTCCTTAAAGAAGCTCGTCAAATGAAACAGTGAAACTTGTGGCTTAGTGATCACCTCTACTTATTTTATTGATTATAAGATTATATCAGACGTTAAATACTGATATATCCTTTTACTGGACTACAATTTTGGTTTGCGGTACGGAAATTGAGGCATTCCTCTCTAAATGTGTGAAAATAGTTCAATCATACTAAAGATGATGTTGAATGAAATGGTGATTTGATGGAGTGATGGATTTTAGTAGTTTTATCCTAATGGGTGAACATCTGGCATTAGGCAATTAATTATGGGCGATTTCACTGAAGCTAATTACATCACAATGCAAACAATTTAAACCTAGTGTATTCCTGTTCTTCTTCATCAAATCAATTGAAATGAAAATAATTTTGAATTATGGATGTATTATACTCACAGAAGTCCAGAATCGACGCCGCTGATGTTGTGACTCGTTGAAACAACAGAACCTGAAATGCACGATCGATTGATTATCGAATTTCAAGTGGCAGAAGATTTTAGTGTAAAACAAAATTTGTGTATCCTTAACCGTAAGATATTTCAATTTCTAATTTGCGTGGCGATTACTGTCTAGAAGTTGAACATTTTCCCTGCTAAATAGCTGTGATTAATTATGTTAAAAAGCTAGTTGCATCTTTTGATTATATGAAGCTTAATGCTCCCAATTTCCAAAGAAGAAAATTCATCAGTAATTCCCAATCGAAAACATATCCATGTTAAAAGTATACTCCCGATTGAAAATGTTGACCCTATCTATTTCACCACTCTTAGGATACACTGTAATTATGTACTAAAAGCGTTGAGAATGGCAGAATCAAGATACCCTAGAATCGTGGCGGTGGAGATTATGGAAAAGGAAACCTTCTGGGCACAGGAGATGAAAAGGGTTGCTAATGCCAATGATTGTCCTCTCGATTTAAATTTGGCTGACCCAGATCTTTGGAAGACGCAAACCGAGAACATTACGTCGAGGGTCATGAAAAATCAACAGGAGGAAATAAAGTTAAGAGCCCTGTCCTCCAGATGCACAATGTACAGGGAGGTAGATCTCAACGTCCATTCCATCAACATGAAGATGGAAGCCCGAAGCCATCCATTTCACATTCTAAGATGGATCGTGAAATTGAGGGGTTCATTAATGGGACTGAACCACAAACCTTTCCTGTTGGCGAATCAAGCAAGGAGAGAGGAATGTTCAATGTGCAATTTGGGAGAAGTAGAGGATGTGTATCATTTTGTTGGGGTGCGTCCGGTGTTGCAGGAGTTCAGGGTTCCTTGTTTTGGAGTTCCTAGGCAGAATAGACAGCGGTTTATGCAAATGTTGAACTATGGTGATTGGCTTAATATTGCAAGGTATTGTAGAACAGCATGGAAATACAGAAACAGCCTGATAGTAGAATTTAATTGGTAGTTGAGATCCACCCAAAGTGGTTTGAAATATTCATGTAATTAAGAATACAGGTTTATATTGTGTTGTTGTTTGTTGAAAATTAGTGTTAGTTTGAAAAATTGGGGACCAATCGCGCTCTCCGACAGACGGGTTTCTTTAACCCATTGTCGTATAATGCTTATAAAAATTAACAAAACACTGGGGTTTATTATTCAATCGGCTTGCGTTCATGATTTGAATTTCTACTAAGCTTTGGAGTCTGCGTGTTTCACAGGATAGGGTGATTATTGAATTTCAGGAGATATACATGGAGCACGTGAATCTGTTCTCGACCAAAATACCTATTTGGATTGATCAGCTGACCATATTTGTGTGCCTCCTGAAATTCAATAATCGCCCTATCCTGTGAAACACGCAGACTCCAAAGCTTAGTAGAAATTCAAATCATGAACGCAAGCCGATTGAATAATAAACCCCAGTGAAAGAATTTGCAGCGTTTTGCTTCTGCTACCTTATATCATTTAAACTGCGCTCCATATTTGCAGTTCCCTTTATACTACCCAAAGTCTCTCTTGATTTCATATCAGACCTACATCAAATTAAAGGAAATGGGCTCACTCCCATATTCGAGTTGAGGGCGCTTGGAACGGCCAGATGGGAAACTGCCAGTTATCAAGAAGGCGATAACAGAACTCGAAAAACGCAAATCTTGGCCGCATTAATCATGCCATAAATCGGGAATGGTTTGACCTACAGACCTGGGAAGGGGCTCATTTGATTCCTCATGGAAAGTTCTACAAAACAAGTCCACATTTAGGCCGCCTTGATGTTTTTTGAGGTTTTTAGGGATTTTACAAAACTTTGACAACCCTTAAATGGCACTTCAATTTGAGTTAGAAAGCTGGCTAAAGAATTGGGGCGTTGTCGGACCAACATGGATTTTTCCTGAAAATTTCAGATGTTTTGGTCCAGCCGTTTGGGAGAAATCTTGCGTACGGCGTACGGCGTACGGCGTACGGCGGACGGACGGAAAATTTTTTATTGCAGATTTGGATTCCAGACCCTTTGAAACGTAAACCATGAAATTTTCAGGGGGGGTTAGAAAATTTTTTTTCGAGAGCGATTACTATGGTTTATTATTGAATAATAAACCAAAAGGATAGGTACATGTACATATTAATTTTAAAAAAATATATAATAATAAAAATAAAAACAATAAATAAATGATAATTATAATTTCGTAAACATTATTTGTTCAGGTATCGATATGTACACTTCAATTGCTGTGCATGTTTACACTGCGTATAACTTAGAATGATAAAGCATTTTTTCTTTCTTTCTATTTCTTTCTACTCCCGAACAGTTTTAAATGCAGTTTAAGCAGTGAACCAGGCTCACAGTTTTGTGGGTTTTAGCTTAAATTTAAAATCCTTCTTACTTGAAAAGTTTTTCTTTTGAGCGGCGTTGAGGTCATCCAGAAGAGAGTCCAGTTCCGATATATTATGCTTCATTTTAGCATCTCCTGACGTGCTCCCTGAAATGCAAAGATATACATAATTTGAATGGAACAATGCAAACATTTTAATTTGATCAGGATAATTTTAGGACCCTTTGTGAAACATGGATAAGCGGCGTGACACTGCACTATTAGATATATATATTAGGTGGATGTTCAGGCCATAACTTCAGCTGTACCAATTATATAAATATGATTTATTCCCAATCTTAATAAAGATCCAGGAAAAGATTTGTGATAATAATATATAATTAAATATTTAGGTCAATTTTATATCGTATTTTTAACTGTTGGGATTGTACAGCTAAATTCGGATTCCCAGCTAAATTACTAAATTTAAATTTCTATAACATGTTACAAATTAATGTAGACTGTAATTTTCTACCTGTAGTGATTTCTCTGTACTTGTAGCCATCATTTTTCAACGATCTCGACTGGAATATAGTGAAAGTATTCAATTAGGAACATATAACAAAATAAATATAAACAGTTGATCATATTTGTGTGCCTCCTGAAATTCAATAATCGCTTTATCACCTGTGAAACACACACTCAAAGCGTAGTAGAAATTCAAATCATGAACGCAAGGCAATTGAATAATAAACCCCAGTGAAAGAATTTGCAGCGTTTTTTATGGTTATCAGAATGCTTCAACCCGTGTATCTTCTACAAAGCCTTTTAGGAGTTCACTCCAATATCCACATTACTACGTCACTACATCACTAGGTTACTGATATCAAAACAATAACAGAACTCGAAAAACGCAAATCTTGGCCGCATTAATCATGCCATAAATCGGGAATGGTTTGACCTACAGACCTGGGAAGGGGCTCATTCGATTCCTCATGGAAAGTTCTACAAAACAAGTCCACATTTAGGCCGCCTTGATGTTTTTTGAGGTTTTTAGGGATTTTACAAAACTTTGACAACCCTTAAATGGCACTTCAATTTGAGTTAGAAAGCTGGCTAAAGAATTGGGGCGTTGTCGGACCAACATGGATTTTTCCTGAAAATTTCAGATGTTTTGGTCCAGCCGTTTGGGAGAAATCTTGCGTACGGCGTACGGCGTACGGCGGACGGACGGAAAATTTTTTATTGCAGATTTGGATTCCAGACCCTTTGAAACGTAAACCATGAAATTTTCAGGGGGGGTTAGAAATTTTTTTTTCGAGAGCGATTACTATGGTTTATTATTGAATAATAAACCAAAAGTACAAATTCTTAACTCTCACAGAATAAATTAAAATGAACTTAATGAATGGTAATAATGATGGGACATGACGACAAAATAATTTACTAACAAGAGCTGTAAAAACGGGCCTCGTTTGTTTTCTCAAAGTCACAAGACGACGGTTTTAACTGTACTAATGCATAGAGGAATGATTTTATTGTTTTTTAGTTTGTTACGAGTTCCATCAAAAACTGCTAGATCAATTTTATTATATACAGGGTGTCCCAGGAGTTATGCACCATCCGACTCCTACGTAATCTACAACTCATTTCCGAACAAAAATGCCTCTAAGCAATCTTTTGCGCAATTTAAGATTTCTTTCGTGTTTTCGATTTTAAGTCATTAATACTGTCATAACTCCCTCAATTTTGGAGATAGCTCAAATTTGATAACACCGTTGGAAAGAGCGTTACATTTTCTATCTATTTGATGTCAGAAAACTTTTTTATATTGCATTGTAGATGTGCGATTGCTGCGCGAAATGGCAGTTTCGTCAAAATCTTAAAATCGCCTGTTTTTCATCTCGCCTAGAAACCCCATGAATACTTGACGCAGAACTGTGCAGACCTGGTAAAACGTGCGCCTAAATGTCAGCTTTCCAACGGTGTAGTCGTTTTGGTTTTTAAAAATATTTTTAGTTAAGGAAATGGTGTTTAACTGCAGAAAAACGTGTGTTTTCTGTTAAAATTGAGGTTTTACCAAAAGTCTCGAAGATGAATGCCAATCATCGCAGTCGGGAATGAGTTGTAGAACACGTAGGAGTCGGATTGTGCATAAGTCCTGGGACACCCTGTATCACTAAAAAAGACCTAATGTTTGAAAATTAGGAAAGCTACGGAGGAGGCATTGTCTTTGCCAGGGGCAAGGTATGCAATGACCCGCACGACCCAAAGGTCTTGAAGGAGGGGTTGCTCTGTGCGCTATGTATTATCAACCCCTATCTGATTTGACCGTAGCATTGGGTGTAGCAATGTTCATAATTCGTTGTTTCTGACCAAATCCAGTTTAAGTAAAATGGTTATTGACTCGCACATGTTATCCAGTTGTAGGACAATGGTAAGATATTGGGGTTTAAATCGAGATCAAACAAACAGTTAGAGTTTAAATAAGATTGCTAAGATTTAAATTAAAAAACAAATATTGAAAAATGAAAAATGAGAACTCACACTCCCCCTTGCGAACACGTCGGATAGTATGAGGAAAAAATATCGGTAGATAATATTGTTTATGTCACTGATCCTTCCTTATCTACATGAGTATACATGAATATGATCCAAAAACAATGCAGTTCAAAATACTTGATCTAGATCCTAAACACACAACGAATCAACAATTGTAAACTAGGTTTTGTGAGTGGCAAATCAAATTGGTTCAGAATTTCACCTCTGAAGTTCAAGGAGATATTTCGATTTGAGATGGAATGAAAACATTTCTTCTTCAATTTTGATTCTCTGTTCAGTTGTTCTAAGTTGTGTGACGATTGCACATGTCGTTTGGTCTATGTTATATCATGTATACTTACAGAGCCGTTATACGAGCTCTCAACAACTTGATGGGTTGAATTGGCAGGGTTCAGATACTCGACTTGGTACTCAGAATTGGTACCTTCTGGGGTACCATCTGTGACCGTCCGCCGAAAGCTCCTATACCCGGACACCTGTCCATTGAGGCCGACGGAAGAGTTCGAACGAGACACCGTCGTTTGTAAATCCTCCAGAAGAGCATCTGCAAAATAATTGCAAACTTGTAAAGAGATGAAGAGAGTGGGAATTATTCAAATTCGTGAATTGATATCGTCTACAGCATGTGGATTGAACTTTCAAAAGTGATTGTGGAGGAACCTCGTGAGTATATTTATTGAATACCAACGGTATAATCTATATGTAAATGTTTATACAGTGCATTTGATTATTGAATAAAGGCAATGACGGTTAAACCGATTAAAATAGTGGTAGGCTTTTCAAACTGCCAAGCAATTGGCAGATACTTAATAGTATACTTGAATGATTAATTCTGATAAACTATGTGGGAAATAGTTATATACTAGTCTGATGGTTTATTTCCGCAAGCCATTTTTTCTTGTACTGTCATTTCTTTTACTGTGAGGGGATAACAGTATAACAATGTTATTCCAACATACATGGACACTTTTTCACCAATAACTGCAAAAGCCATTTGTAAACTACTGATTACTGTAGTTTGGAAATGTTTAACCTCTTGGATTACATATTATGCTTTGCATATAAAATTGTATGAAATATAGTACACTTCATACAGGTAGAAAGTAGGTACAAATGATTTGAATGCATGAAGGCGATTTAATTCTACTGCATTGGCTTAGTGTGCTGCTTGCCTTGAACCCAACCTCGTGTCGTTCCTCCGAGTAAGTTACCTTCCGCTAGTTGGTCCTTGCACCGGCACAACAGAACAAATAGGTGCAATTTTGTTGTCCTTATTTGATACCTTCTATTCGGAAAATACGTTCTAAAAATGAGATAATTACGGTATAAATAAGTACCTCAACCTTCCTGATCTTGCCATTACAGTTGTATTTAAAGTTGCATTGATGCATTGAAATCAACTGTTTATTGAAGCTATGGTATGGAAGGTTTTCACCCAATATGAATATACGTTTTAGGTCTTGACTGGAGATTCGCAGGGTAGACTCATAAGGATTCGTAGGAGGTTAGAGCAAGTAGATATGAAATGGCAAATTTTAGCCTTGGAATCAAATAATCACACATTAGTAAGCATTCATCAAAGTATCTAGGAGAAAGGCAGCTATGGTGTCGATTCGAAGCCCTCTGAAACTATTTTTTCCAAAGAATTCGTTATTGTTAACAAAGAATCTGTTTATTAACTGATTCACCTGAACTTTCCGAATATGAATCGGTAATCATGTGTGGGAAAAGTGCACACACTCTTGGTTCAGCAGATGGAAACTAGTTGGAACCCAGAGGTAGCGTTGCAGTATTTCATTACGTTTGAACGGGATTTCATCCAATAGCCAGGAGTGTGTGCGTACCCAACAAGTGGAAATCTTGCACCGCCCATATACAGTCGGCGTTACGAGGCAAAGCAAAAACGCGAGCAGCTTTCTACCCTTTTACTTCCTTACTGTTCTGAGTTGGTATTTCTTAGTTATTTCATTCAGAAGTCTGAAGTAAGAGTAATATTTTGTAGAACTTGTTAATAGAGAAGACAGGACTTACAGTAAGCTATACTGCGAAATATTGTTGTTATAAACAATGTTCCTAATGACAGCAAAAGTGTATGTTGTAACTGATCAAACGTTTAATGCATACAATATATTATCTACGTATACGCATAGTAACGCCGATAACAGTTTAACAAAATTGGCCAAATTTGCTCACGTATTGCTAACATTATGCAGGTACTACTAGTTCTATTCCTGATTGATTAACATTTCACATGAATATTTATGCTCTCCAGTTCGAATTTTTAGATATTTTGTTATTTGAGATAATAAAAATGGAGGAATATGGGTTAACAATCTTGCTGTGGAGCCAAGTCGTTCCATATTCAAATCGCTTTCAACTGTGGGTGGATTTGTCCATCTTCAAGAGCATTGTGTTCATACTTTTGTCGAGTTCTCCGTGGTCGGAAGACCAGCATCATTAATAATAACTATTATTATCACGAACTACTCATTCACTCAACTCTAACCCATTCTAGTTGCAGCAACAATGGTCCAAAGCATTCTTTGGCTGGAGTGTTCTTCAAGAAGGTTGAAAATGATGTATTTACTATCGAATCGAATGGGAACTATAGATGCCAAGGGATGACGGAAATCTTCTCTTGCATGACAATATATAAATTGCTTTGACTGGGTTGCTGACAATTTTTAGAAGTTGTGACAAGGAAAAACTTGCTCCTATTCATTGACGATTTCCAGTAAGTTCATAGGCACCGTCTCAAATCCGAGGGACAAGCCATTTTGGGTTCAGTTGTAGACCAATCTCAGAGGGTGCAAAGCTCCACTTAACAAGAGAGCGAGCTTTTTTTCCTAAAGGAACTCTTTCTTACGGTCCCATACGTTCAAGACATAGCAATTTTTAATCAATGAAGACAAACGTTTTACTGCTGTTTTTGACATAACGATTGATGACCCTTGAGTACTTCTTGAGACAAGCCCTCTGGTCTCATGGTAACTCGAATAATTTCTCTCCTGTCCATAAAATTAATGACCCATAATTCCCGGCATGAAATTTCAATGAACCGCATTTCTTAACGGTAGGTGAAACTACCTACTGAGTGAATGCCCAAATACTTCGAAGAGAAATAGGAAAAACGGCAAATGGAGCCTGGAAGGATTTTAGGATGAACTCCAAACCATTCAACGTGATCAACACATATTACGAGTTGTTGTTTTAATTTTCATAAATCCAATGCTCTCAAGGAAACCTTTGCAAAACCCATTATTCGGTCGAACCCCATCTTGATATTGCCACGGAAAGAGGTAACTTATGCTTTGCACAAAAATTTGCAGGTGGTTCTGTAGTAAAATTTTTAAAATTCATCCCGATTGTTGTAACTATTACAATCAGACAAGAAGTGAAAATATGCCATTATCACACTCACCCAGGTTACTCTCGTGGTCCCGATGAGTCCCTCTCATTATGCTCATACTGAAAGAAAAAAAAAAAACAATGTCATATATTAATACGATTTGCTCAATATATACTTGATCTCAAATTAAAGATTAGAATTTTTGTGTTTGGCTGCATGATTAATGTTATAAATTATGTCTAAGTTGATAGCCTTGCTTAATGATATTGCTACTGCTGTACAATAACCCAGCTGCTCAAAACGCTCATAAAATTCCCGTGCAGGAAAGCCCCCTGTCTTGAGATGCAGACATTGGTAGCTGCATCACGCGATGAATTTTAACAACACCGTTACTACGCCTTTTTGACAAGGGCTCGCGTGACGTGACCACTTCATCCATCGGTTTAAAAAAAAAAGGAAAAAAGTTTCACAATTACATACTGTTGCTAGATTATGCTGTCAAATCGTAGTGATATAGAAACGGAGAAATCACCGACAGTAAGCACTCATGTAAAACTAAGCCAACTTCTTGAAATGTACATAATAATGGAGGCAGAGAAATGGAAAATTGTTCTAACAGATCAAATGATGAATACCAATATCAGCTGAGAAATCAATCAGATCATTCGATATGAAGCTTCTTGAAAGCCTGAGTCGGAAATGGACTGCTCTATTTTAGATCAGTGTAGTTGAAAATTTTGCTCCCTTGCCAATCGTAGTGAATCAAGATTCGGTCTCAGCAATTTTCTGAGCTGGAGAAGTAGATCTAAATGACAGGTAAATTGAGCCTAGCCAATATACCGTTGGCTACATTGTAGTGTTTAGGAACATTTAGCTGAGTCTTGTTTATTCATTCATTTTAAGCTCCTTTTTGCATATCATTGAATTCCAATCAATGTAGATCAAATGAGATTAAACGATATTTGCTGTCACAGTCGCTCTGCATGTCGCTCTTAACCTAAATATATTTCCACATCACTGGAACCGTTATAGCACATATTGGTTAGAGAGCCGCTGCTCTAAATTGTCCACCAGTTAAGTCCCATCTGTAGGTTTTGTTTGTGTTCTGGAGCAGGCGAGAGAAAATATATAGTTCCGAATCCCTTATTTGGAGCATGAGTCTTTATTTTCATCGGGACGTTTCGTCCTTCATTGAGGACTTCATCAGCCTACATATAAGCATACAAGTTCATTGAGTTAGGATTACATAGTGTGTCTACACACATATGGTAAAATGAGTCAAATGACACGTATGTCTAGGCCAGAACTCTGCATGTAGTGATAACATAATAAGGTAAGAAATGCTAATATGTAAGGTGTTAGTAGACAAGCTGAACAACGTGTTCTATGGAAAGAAATGATGATCATGTGTGTGACCACTATGTGTGTATACATTCTATGGAATCTCGTTAACTCAATAAAGACTCATGCTCCAAATAAGGGATTCGGAATGAATTTGGTCACCCCACTACCTACACCCACTACTAAATATATAGTTATTTTCAATCAGATTGATTCACTGACTCCAATTGTGGCACGCAACCGTACAACAACCAAACTACGAAATTGGAGCTAGTCGGGCCGGAATAGTAGTTGATCGTGTATGACGTGAGTGAGTTATAACTACTCATTTAGCTCCTGATGCCGTTCCTATTTATATCTCAGATCCTGTAAGCTCTTTAACCCCGCGCAGTAGGAGTTCCGTCGTCCTTCACACACTTCCTCGGTTTCTGACATAATGGTGTTCACTCACAAAATGTCGTTTAGCTTCAAACTAATTAAAGCAATTAAACCAGACAGTTTTACCGAATTAATTACACCTCGTCGTTTCAACTCACTTCGCCATTGTCAGTTTGTGTCATCATGTCACGGTCAATTGGTTCTACCATCGCGCTCGTCTCGTTTGGAATTTCTTTTTGACACACTTTATTCGATAGGATTTCCATCCTCTTTTTCGATCACTCGTAATTTGAATCAAAGTAATTTAGTTTAACGGACTGTTGTTTACCCTCACATTTCTGAGTAAACGTGTAAGTATAATGAAACTTTACTGCATCCTCATTACTATAAGTGATCAATTATCATTTTCATTACCGATTATCGAAAAAGTATTTACACAAAAAGGAAGATTTTCTTTCGGAGTAAATTGTACTTCATACTAACGGTACATCAATGAGTCACTTCTCTTGTATGAAGCTCAAGGTAAGAGTTAAGAAGCTATTTCACTTACGGTAACAAATAATTAGTAAACTAATACCCATTAGGTAGGGCTTTGCTAAATTCAGAAATTTCCCTTTAAAAATTCGAGCTTTTTTTCCTCTCGAGGATTATTCACTACCCACTAAACCATTCGCGACAAAATTGTGGTAACCCACGTCAAGAAAAAACAGAGTTTGTGAGTCTATTTTGAAAAGTCTATTTTCACAAAATTAAAGATGTATATACTTTGAATCAATCTCGACGGTTAGGCCATCATTAGTAATAGAACACTAACTTTGAACATAACTATCACTGGATGGAAAGCTCTAATTTTAATGAAATAACACTCCAGCCGAACTTAGTATGCAGCCATTCATTATGCTACATTCGTAATGAACTGAAAACAGTTTTCGTTTGGTAGCAACTTGATTTTGCGACGTTAGTGATCCATTCCCTGAAATTTAATTTATCTATTTGTTGACTAATTAATTACCCAAGTAGTAAGAAGTGTGGAATCCTCAAAATATTTCACAATTAGGGATGTCAACTGCCAAACAAGCAACATTGTACCGATCTTTGAAACACAGTGGTGCAAAATTTTCTCAACCTTTACTGTCCGTAAATGAGATCTGTTCAGTATGGTTCGAATGATTCTTGTTTTCGAATTTCTCTTAATGAATTCATTATTTTCTGCACTTCAGTATACCACCCAATAATTAACATTATTTCATGTTCTGAATCGTATTATATTCATCTAAAATTTCCAGCAACATAATTTAAGAGTTATGAAAGGGATTGTAAATATAAGCGGCTTAATATTACTGCTTTTCGTTCTACGTAATTTCATCATTGTATTGCAAAATCAATATCGTGATGATTGAGTGAAATTTGGTTATTGCAATTACGACCTTATACTCTTATTATACATTTTTAGAGGATAGAAACACACAAATTATTAATTTACAAAATGGTGTTCATTGCTTTGATTGGCGGGTCAAGAAAAGAAATTGAAATGTCTTCAATTGTCCCTTTGATATGATCAATTGGATAGGTATATGAATAAACACACGCGATATTTGGACACAATAAAGTATAACCGCTGTAAGAGACAACCTATTTCTACGAATTTATTATCAACACAATTATCTTCCAATATCTTAAGGTTGTTATGGACGTCGAATATCAAAGCCTATTACTGCTATCTAAAAAATAATGAAGGTAAACAGAACTTGTCAATTCATTCATGTTCTCAGTGTTACAGAAAGTTAGATATATCAATAAACGTCCTATGTTCTATCAATTCCGACGGAATATTGATCTCATTCGGTCTACAATTTATGGCGACCCATGTGTGAGTTGAGATAATGCTTGGAAAACGTGCATTTTTAGAAAACGCCGACACACCTGCCTTCACTGTTCATCTGAATGGCGAGATGTCATTGGTTCGAGAGAATCCAACTATTCAAATCTCAGGATTCACCAACTGCTAGCGTCACCTAATAAGGAGTCTGCAAATTATACGTTTAGGCCCCAACTCGCGTAAGCCTCCTGCGGGCAAGTTAATCACTTCGGGTTATTTACGGCTTTTTGGCGATTTTTTTCGCTTCTTCTTTCACGCGAAACGGGAAAGAAAAGCCCCGAGGTGACCAACGTCAGGACATCTGTCTAATATCAGGATAGCATTGAAGAAGTTGAGAAATGGGAACAAGCACCATCCGCCTACTTAGAGTAGGAAACGGCAGGGTCATATCCTTATACGGACGTGACCTCTAGGAATTCCCGAATGACTCCTACAACATGAGGGCCACATTTCCATCAGTTGACCCTCGGCCTTCGGTGCCGCACAGGCTCACGCCTTGTTCTTCTGGGTTTTAAATGGCTTCATTAAAATGGATGTGGATCGTTTTGTTTCTTGATGTCCCTGCGAGGTTCTCTAAATCGATTATCCAAATACGAAAGCTCGTTCAGGGATATGGGCAGAGCTACTATGGGCAAGGCAGATTGAACCCACCAACACCTAATGTCTGCATCATTGCACGAAAAATGTTAATTGCTCTCGAAAAATCTGAGAGTCAAAGATATCATCGTTTGTGATGTACACAAGATGGCCTTCTCTTCTTTCTTAGCAGAACGCAACAATGATTACTTTCCACGATACCTTTGTTATGAACTACTCATTTTCAGTATGGTTTCCAATGCATAAGTTTCCGGATGCTAAAATAGCAAGACGAGGAGGTTTCCAGTTATGACAATGATTTGAGTGGAATAACACATACGCGTTAACTGAAAAAAGTCCACTCTAAAATAAAGATATTGATAGTGCACACAAACTAATCTCCAACCAATCACATACGGGTTTGTTGCAGCAAAAATTAGATGCAACTGTTGGACAATTTTGCTGAACATTGCACCTCTGGAACCACAGGTATGAAAACGAATCTGCAAGCTCCAAAACTTGTAGAAAATAAACTATTCAAATTTGTAACATTTGAGGCATTTTAAAACAATTCCTGGATTTTAATTTTTTTTTTCCAAAAGGAAAGATAAACTTATGTCTTCACCGAGAATACCTCAAAAATTTGGGTGATTTTAGTTTATTATTCAATAATAAACCATTGTAATCGCTCTTGAAAAACAAAATTCTAACCCCCCCTGAAAATTCCATGGTTTACGTTTCAAAGGGTAAAGAATCCGAATCTGCAATAAAAAAATTTCCGTCCGTCCGCCGTACGCCGTACGCTTACGATTTCTCCCAAACGGCTGAAGCAAAAAAGCTGAAATTTTCACAAAAAATCCATGTTGGTCCGGCGACGCCCCAATTCTTGAGCCAGCTCTCTCACCTCATTTAAAGTGCCCGAAGTTTTGTAAAGCCCCTAAAAACCTCAAAAAAAGTCAAGGCGCCCTAAATTTGTACTCTTTATGAAGAACACTCCACGAGGAATCGAATGAGCCCCTCCCCAGGTCCGTAGGTCAAACCATTCCCGATATATGGCCCGATTTATGGCGTCAACGTTCGCGTTATTTTGGTTTATTATTGTTTTTGTATTGGTATCAGTAACCTAGTGACGTAGTGATGTAGTAACGTGGATACTGGAGTGAACTCCTAAAAGGCTTTGTAGCCGATACACAGGTTGAAGCATTCTGATAACCATAAAAAACGCTGCAAATTCTTCCACTGGGGTTTATTATTCAATTGGCTTGCGTTCATGATTTGAATTTCTACTAAGCTTTGGAGTGTGCGTGTTCCACAGGTGATAGAGCGATTATTGAAATCCAGGAGATATGCATAGAGCACGTAAATCTGTTCTCAACCAAAATACCTATTTGGATTGTTCAATTGATCATGTTCGTGTGCCTCTTGAAATTCAATAATCACTCTATCACCTGTGAAACACGCACACTCCATTTAGAGCTTAGTAGAAATTCAAATCATGAACACAAGCCAATTGAATAATAAACCCCAGTGGAAGAATTTGCAGCGCTTTTTACTAAACTTTGGTAAAGTTTGAAGCTATATGGCTCCGGAAACATAACATTTGATCTTTATATTAATATTCTTATTCTTGCAAACAGAGCGCATGATGTTTTATTCGCGCGTTTTGCAATTCAAGTGTTTTTATGGTTCCAACTGCAGTAAAAGTGAAAGGAATAAACCCATTATGGCTGAAAAACATAAAGTTTCCTTTATAGATACAATTGAACTACTATTTATCGCACTTAGAAAATCAAACTCAATCGATTCTGCTTGGTTTATTGTCTCTTTTGTAATCAGACAATAATTCAACGGCCTATTAAAGCAGGTGTTCCGCAGGGAAGCGTCCTCGGACCAGTACTGTACCTGATGTACACTCGGGATTTACCCCAGCAGGAAGATACAATGATAGCCACCTTCGCGGATGACACAGCCATACTCTCTACTGGACATGAAGTAGATGACGCAACCCAAAAACTACAAGAGGCCGCCAACAAGGTTACAAACTGGACCAAGAAATGGAGAATGAAGCTGAACGAGTCCAAGTCAGTTCACATTAACTTCACCAACCGAAAAATAACAGCCCCAGAACTTGTGTTAAACTCAAACAAAGTCCCATATTCTGACACTGTGAAATATCTGGGTATGACTCTCGATTCAAAATTGGTGTGGAATCGTCACATCGAGAAGAAAAAAGAGGAACTGAAGATTAAATACAGGAAAATGTATTGGCTGCTGAGAGCGGATTCCCGTCTTTCACTTCACAATAAACTGCTTATTTACAAACAGATTTTACGCCCTATTTGGACATACGGGATTCAACTGTGGGGCTGTGCCAAAAAGACTAACGTAAAGAAAATACAAACTTGTCAGAACAAAATCCTGAGAAGCATAGTTGGTGCCCCCTGGTATATGCGAAATGATGACATTCATCGTGACCTAAGACTGGAAACAGTCAACGAAATCATAATGAAATACGCCCAGAAGCACGAAAAACGCCTCCATCAGCACAAGAACCCGGAGATGCTCAACGTTCTGGATAACGAAGGAGAACTGCGGCGCGGCGCCTCAACCGTAGCAAGCCACTGGACCTGATTGTGCGGTGCAAGTTATAGTGAAGTGTGTTCCAGTAAACAGTGTGTTACTCTGAAGGGTTGGTTTGTTGAAATCTCACCCTGTACATCGTGTTCATTTATGAGATAAAATATTGCTAGATGATGTATACTACAATCAGTTGCAATAAATAAAATCACGAAAAAAAAATTAATAATAATAATTCAACGAAATCTTTGATTGTACGCCGCCCTCGGCCTCTCTATGTGCAGGGTTATTCACGTGAGAGCAACCATTTCTCGTGACTTGTACAAGGTATATTGGTAGGTCCAGTCGAAGTGTGGGCAACGTTGGCGTAGGCGTTGAAACCCAATACCATCGGGTTTCTAAAGTAATTTACGCCGCGACCATATGTTTACTTTCGCCGACCCTTCCCTCGCGCCGTTTACTTGCCGTGGGAAAATATAAACTTATCGACGTTTCGTCGATTTGTATCGACTAAAAATCACGGGCTCTCGCCAAATTAAACGTTGAATGAGTGACCGAAGTGGCGGCTTGAGTCATAGATCTATTTTCGTTTTGTGGGTTGCCAGAACTGGGGCGAACTTCCCCTGGGAGCCGTATAAGATCGGGTTTAACTGTGGGATTTGGGGGAAAAAAAATATGTTGTATCCTCTTTTCCCTTTTTCGTTTTCTAATTCGGGAACGGAATGGAACTGAAGGCCTCTGAACGCAGCTTAGTTCCTATCATACATAATTCACATATCACAGTAAGACCTCAAATTTTAACGTTTGAACCTTTTTTTTAAACTTTTTTTATAATTAGTTTATTTGGCATTACTCTCAGTATACAGCCATACATTGTGTCGTCTCTTCTCATCTCTTCTT
>JAVIWC010000189.1:0-16295 GCA_031894815.1 Creontiades dilutus
GCCCTTTTTTCATCAAAATTGCTCAAAAAACTCTGTTTAATCCCTTTCAAACCTACTCTCTAAGGGGTATTTCGGGGTGCTGAACACGAATCTGAAGTCCGTTTCACGATAAAAAGCTTCCTTCATGGTTATTTTCGCGATTTTTCATCAAAATTGCTCAAAAATTATCTCTGTTTAATCGCTTTCAAACCTACTCTCTAAGGGGTTTTTTGGGGTGCTGAAACACCCAATCCCCAAAATCCTTTTTTCGATAAAACGCTTCCTTCATGGTTATTTTCGCGTTTTTTCATCAAAATTGCTCAAAAATAAACTCTGTTTAATCGCTTTCAAACCTACTCTCTAAGGGGTTTTTTGGGGTGCTGAACACGAATCTGAAGTCCTTTTTTCGATAAAACGCTTCCTTCATGGTTATTTTCGCGTTTTTTTTTTAAAATTGCTCAAAAATTAACTCTGTTTAATCGCTTTCAAACCTACTCTCTAAGGGGGTTTTTTGGGGGGCTGAACATAAGGGGTTTTTCTGGGTGCTGAACACGAATCTGAAGTCCGTTTTTCGATAAAACGCTTCCTTCATGGTTATTTTCGCGTTTTTTCATCAAAATTGCTCAAAAATTAACTCTGTTTAATCGCTTTCAAACCTACTCTCTAAGGGGTTTTTCGGGGTGCTGAACACGAATCTGAAGTCCGTTTTTCGATAAAACGCTTCCTTCATGGTTATTTTCGCGTTTTTTCATCAAAATTGCTCAAAAATTAACTCTGTTTAATCGCTTTCAAACCTACTCTCTAAGGGGTTTTTCGGGGTGCTGAACACGAATCTGAAGTCCGTTTTTCGATAAAACGCTTCCTTCATGGTTATTTTCGCGTTTTTTCATCAAAATTGCTCAAAAATTAACTCTGTTTAATCGCTTTCAAACCTACTCTCTAAGGGGTTTTTCTGGGTGCTGAACACGAATCTGAAGTCCGTTTTTCGATAAAACGCTTCCTTCATGGTTATTTTCGCGTTTTTTCATCAAAATTGCTCAAAAATTAACTCTGTTTAATCGCTTTCAAACCTACTCTCTAAGGGGTTTTTCGGGGTGCTGAACACGAATCTGAAGTCCGTTTTTCGATAAAACGCTTCCTTCATGGTTATTTTCGCGTTTTTTCATCAAAATTGCTCAAAAATTAACTCTGTTTAATCGCTTTCAAACCTACTCTCTAAGGGGTTTTTCGGGGTGCTGAACACGAATCTGAAGTCCGTTTTTCGATAAAACGCTTCCTTCATGGTTATTTTCGCGTTTTTTCATCAAAATTGCTCAAAAATTAACTCTGTTTAATCGCTTTCAAACCTACTCTCTAAGGGGTTTTTCGGGGTGCTGAACACGAATCTGAAGTCCGTTTTTCGATAAAACGCTTCCTTCATGGTTATTTTCGCGTTTTTTCATCAAAATTGCTCAAAAATTAACTCTGTTTAATCGCTTTCAAACCTACTCTCTAAGGGGTTTTTCGGGGTGCTGAACACGAATCTGAAGTCCGTTTTTCGATAAAACGCTTCCTTCATGGTTATTTTCGCGTTTTTTCATCAAAATTGCTCAAAAATTAACTCTGTTTAATCGCTTTCAAACCTACTCTCTAAGGGGTTTTTCGGGGTGCTGAACACGAATCTGAAGTCCGTTTTTCGATAAAACGCTTCCTTCATGGTTATTTTCGCGTTTTTTCATCAAAATTGCTCAAAAATTAACTCTGTTTAATCGCTTTCAAACCTACTCTCTAAGGGGTTTTTCGGGGTGCTGAACACGAATCTGAAGTCCGTTTTTCGATAAAACGCTTCCTTCATGGTTATTTTCGCGTTTTTTCATCAAAATTGCTCAAAAATTAACTCTGTTTAATCGCTTTCAAACCTACTCTCTAAGGGGTTTTTCGGGGTGCTGAACACGAATCTGAAGTCCGTTTTTCGATAAAACGCTTCCTTCATGGTTATTTTCGCGTTTTTTCATCAAAATTGCTCAAAAATTAACTCTGTTTAATCGCTTTCAAACCTACTCTCTAAGGGGTTTTTCGGGGTGCTGAACACGAATCTGAAGTCCGTTTTTCGATAAAACGCTTCCTTCATGGTTATTTTCGCGTTTTTTCATCAAAATTGCTCAAAAATTAACTCTGTTTAATCGCTTTCAAACCTACTCTCTAAGGGGTTTTTCGGGGTGCTGAACACGAATCTGAAGTCCGTTTTTCGATAAAACGCTTCCTTCATGGTTATTTTCGCGTTTTTTCATCAAAATTGCTCAAAAATTAACTCTGTTTAATCGCTTTCAAACCTACTCTCTAAGGGGTTTTTCGGGGTGCTGAACACGAATCTGAAGTCCGTTTTTCGATAAAACGCTTCCTTCATGGTTATTTTCGCGTTTTTTCATCAAAATTGCTCAAAAATTAACTCTGTTTAATCGCTTTCAAACCTACTCTCTAAGGGGTTTTTCGGGGTGCTGAACACGAATCTGAAGTCCGTTTTTCGATAAAACGCTTCCTTCATGGTTATTTTCGCGTTTTTTCATCAAAATTGCTCAAAAATTAACTCTGTTTAATCGCTTTCAAACCTACTCTCTAAGGGGTTTTTCGGGGTGCTGAACACGAATCTGAAGTCCGTTTTTCGATAAAACGCTTCCTTCATGGTTATTTTCGCGTTTTTTCATCAAAATTGCTCAAAAATTAACTCTGTTTAATCGCTTTCAAACCTACTCTCTAAGGGGTTTTTCGGGGTGCTGAACACGAATCTGAAGTCCGTTTTTCGATAAAACGCTTCCTTCATGGTTATTTTCGCGTTTTTTCATCAAAATTGCTCAAAAATTAACTCTGTTTAATCGCTTTCAAACCTACTCTCTAAGGGGTTTTTCGGGGTGCTGAACACGAATCTGAAGTCCGTTTTTCGATAAAACGCTTCCTTCATGGTTATTTTCGCGTTTTTTCATCAAAATTGCTCAAAAATTAACTCTGTTTAATCGCTTTCAAACCTACTCTCTAAGGGGTTTTTCGGGGTGCTGAACACGAATCTGAAGTCCGTTTTTCGATAAAACGCTTCCTTCATGGTTATTTTCGCGTTTTTTCATCAAAATTGCTCAAAAATTAACTCTGTTTAATCGCTTTCAAACCTACTCTCTAAGGGGTTTTTCGGGGTGCTGAACACGAATCTGAAGTCCGTTTTTCGATAAAACGCTTCCTTCATGGTTATTTTCGCGTTTTTTCATCAAAATTGCTCAAAAATTAACTCTGTTTAATCGCTTTCAAACCTACTCTCTAAGGGGTTTTTCGGGGTGCTGAACACGAATCTGAAGTCCGTTTTTCGATAAAACGCTTCCTTCATGGTTATTTTCGCGTTTTTTCATCAAAATTGCTCAAAAATTAACTCTGTTTAATCGCTTTCAAACCTACTCTCTAAGGGGTTTTTCGGGGTGCTGAACACGAATCTGAAGTCCGTTTTTCGATAAAACGCTTCCTTCATGGTTATTTTCGCGTTTTTTCATCAAAATTGCTCAATAAGGGGTTTTTCTGGGTGCTGAACACGAATCTGAAGTCCGTTTTTCGATAAAACGCTTCCTTCATGGTTATTTTCGCGTTTTTTCATCAAAATTGCTCAAAAATTAACTCTGTTTAATCGCTTTCAAACCTACTCTCTAAGGGGTTTTTCGGGGTGCTGAACACGAATCTGAAGTCCGTTTTTCGATAAAACGCTTCCTTCATGGTTATTTTCGCGTTTTTTCATCAAAATTGCTCAAAAATTAACTCTGTTTAATCGCTTTCAAACCTACTCTCTAAGGGGTTTTTCGGGGTGCTGAACACGAATCTGAAGTCCGTTTTTCGATAAAACGCTTCCTTCATGGTTATTTTCGCGTTTTTTCATCAAAATTGCTCAAAAATTAACTCTGTTTAATCGCTTTCAAACCTACTCTCTAAGGGGTTTTTCGGGGTGCTGAACACGAATCTGAAGTCCGTTTTTCGATAAAACGCTTCCTTCATGGTTATTTTCGCGTTTTTTCATCAAAATTGCTCAAAAATTAACTCTGTTTAATCGCTTTCAAACCTACTCTCTAAGGGGTTTTTCGGGGTGCTGAACACGAATCTGAAGTCCGTTTTTCGATAAAACGCTTCCTTCATGGTTATTTTCGCGTTTTTTCATCAAAATTGCTCAAAAATTAACTCTGTTTAATCGCTTTCAAACCTACTCTCTAAGGGGTTTTTCGGGGTGCTGAACACGAATCTGAAGTCCGTTTTTCGATAAAACGCTTCCTTCATGGTTATTTTCGCGTTTTTTCATCAAAATTGCTCAAAAATTAACTCTGTTTAATCGCTTTCAAACCTACTCTCTAAGGGGTTTTTCGGGGTGCTGAACACGAATCTGAAGTCCGTTTTTCGATAAAACGCTTCCTTCATGGTTATTTTCGCGTTTTTTCATCAAAATTGCTCAAAAATTAACTCTGTTTAATCGCTTTCAAACCTACTCTCTAAGGGGTTTTTCGGGGTGCTGAACACGAATCTGAAGTCCGTTTTTCGATAAAACGCTTCCTTCATGGTTATTTTCGCGTTTTTTCATCAAAATTGCTCAAAAATTAACTCTGTTTAATCGCTTTCAAACCTACTCTCTAAGGGGTTTTTCGGGGTGCTGAACACGAATCTGAAGTCCGTTTTTCGATAAAACGCTTCCTTCATGGTTATTTTCGCGTTTTTTCATCAAAATTGCTCAAAAATTAACTCTGTTTAATCGCTTTCAAACCTACTCTCTAAGGGGTTTTTCGGGGTGCTGAACACGAATCTGAAGTCCGTTTTTCGATAAAACGCTTCCTTCATGGTTATTTTCGCGTTTTTTCATCAAAATTGCTCAAAAATTAACTCTGTTTAATCGCTTTCAAACCTACTCTCTAAGGGGTTTTTCGGGGTGCTGAACACGAATCTGAAGTCCGTTTTTCGATAAAACGCTTCCTTCATGGTTATTTTCGCGTTTTTTCATCAAAATTGCTCAAAAATTAACTCTGTTTAATCGCTTTCAAACCTACTCTCTAAGGGGTTTTTCGGGGTGCTGAACACGAATCTGAAGTCCGTTTTTCGATAAAACGCTTCCTTCATGGTTATTTTCGCGTTTTTTCATCAAAATTGCTCAAAAATTAACTCTGTTTAATCGCTTTCAAACCTACTCTCTAAGGGGTTTTTCGGGGTGCTGAACACGAATCTGAAGTCCGTTTTTCGATAAAACGCTTCCTTCATGGTTATTTTCGCGTTTTTTCATCAAAATTGCTCAAAAATTAACTCTGTTTAATCGCTTTCAAACCTACTCTCTAAGGGGTTTTTCGGGGTGCTGAACACGAATCTGAAGTCCGTTTTTCGATAAAACGCTTCCTTCATGGTTATTTTCGCGTTTTTTCATCAAAATTGCTCAAAAATTAACTCTGTTTAATCGCTTTCAAACCTACTCTCTAAGGGGTTTTTCTGGGTGCTGAACACGAATCTGAAGTCCGTTTTTCGATAAAACGCTTCCTTCATGGTTATTTTCGCGTTTTTTCATCAAAATTGCTCAAAAATTAACTCTGTTTAATCGCTTTCAAACCTACTCTCTAAGGGGTTTTTCGGGGTGCTGAACACGAATCTGAAGTCCGTTTTTCGATAAAACGCTTCCTTCATGGTTATTTTCGCGTTTTTTCATCAAAATTGCTCAAAAATTAACTCTGTTTAATCGCTTTCAAACCTACTCTCTAAGGGGTTTTTCGGGGTGCTGAACACGAATCTGAAGTCCGTTTTTCGATAAAACGCTTCCTTCATGGTTATTTTCGCGTTTTTTCATCAAAATTGCTCAAAAATTAACTCTGTTTAATCGCTTTCAAACCTACTCTCTAAGGGGTTTTTCGGGGTGCTGAACACGAATCTGAAGTCCGTTTTTCGATAAAACGCTTCCTTCATGGTTATTTTCGCGTTTTTTCATCAAAATTGCTCAAAAATTAACTCTGTTTAATCGCTTTCAAACCTACTCTCTAAGGGGTTTTTCGGGGTGCTGAACACGAATCTGAAGTCCGTTTTTCGATAAAACGCTTCCTTCATGGTTATTTTCGCGTTTTTTCATCAAAATTGCTCAAAAATTAACTCTGTTTAATCGCTTTCAAACCTACTCTCTAAGGGGTTTTTCTGGGTGCTGAACAGGAATCTGAAGTCGATTTTTCGATAAAACGCTTCCTTCATGGTTATTTTCGCGTTTTTTCATCAAAATTGCTCAAAAATAAACTCTGTTTAATCGCTTTCAAACCTACTCTCTAAGGGGTTTTTCGGGGTGCTGAACACGAATCTGAAGTCCGTTTTTCGATAAAACGCTTCCTTCATGGTTATTTTCGCGTTTTTTCATCAAAATTGCTCAAAAATTAACTCTGTTTAATCGCTTTCAAACCTACTCTCTAAGGGGTTTTTCGGGGTGCTGAACACGAATCTGAAGTCCGTTTTTCGATAAAACGCTTCCTTCATGGTTATTTTCGCGTTTTTTCATCAAAATTGCTCAAAAATTAACTCTGTTTAATCGCTTTCAAACCTACTCTCTAAGGGGTTTTTCTGGGTGCTGAACAGGAATCTGAAGTCGATTTTTCGATAAAACGCTTCCTTCATGGTTATTTTCGCGTTTTTTCATCAAAATTGCTCAAAAATTAACTCTGTTTAATCGCTTTCAAACCTACTCTCTAAGGGGTTTTTCGGGGTGCTGAACACGAATCTGAAGTCCTTTTTTCGATAAAACGCTTCCTTCATGGTTATTTTCGCGTTTTTTCATCAAAATTGCTCAAAAATAAACTCTGTTTAATCGCTTTCAAACCTACTCTCTAAGGGGTTTTTCGGGGTGCTGAACACGAATCTGAAGTCCTTTTTTCGATAAAACGCTTCCTTCATGGTTATTTTCGCGTTTTTTCATCAAAATTGCTCAAAAATAAACTCTGTTTAATCGCTTTCAAACCTACTCTCTAAGGGGTTTTTCGGGGTGCTGAACACGAATCTGAAGTCCTTTTTTCGATAAAACGCTTCCTTCATGGTTATTTTCGCGTTTTTTCATCAAAATTGCTCAAAAATAAACTCTGTTTAATCGCTTTCAAACCTACTCTCTAAGGGGTTTTTCGGGGTGCTGAACACGAATCTGAAGTCCTTTTTTCGATAAAACGCTTCCTTCATGGTTATTTTCGCGTTTTTTCATCAAAATTGCTCAAAAATAAACTCTGTTTAATCGCTTTCAAACCTACTCTCTAAGGGGTTTTTCGGGGTGCTGAACACGAATCTGAAGTCCTTTTTTCGATAAAACGCTTCCTTCATGGTTATTTTCGCGTTTTTTCATCAAAATTGCTCAAAAATAAACTCTGTTTAATCGCTTTCAAACCTACTCTCTAAGGGGTTTTTCGGGGTGCTGAACACGAATCTGAAGTCCTTTTTTCGATAAAACGCTTCCTTCATGGTTATTTTCGCGTTTTTTCATCAAAATTGCTCAAAAATAAACTCTGTTTAATCGCTTTCAAACCTACTCTCTAAGGGGTTTTTCGGGGTGCTGAACACGAATCTGAAGTCCTTTTTTCGATAAAACGCAGGGGTTTTTCGGGGTGCTGAACACGAATCTGAAGTCCTTTTTTCGATAAAACGCTTCCTTCATGGTTATTTTCGCGTTTTTTCATCAAAATTGCTCAAAAATAAACTCTGTTTAATCGCTTTCAAACCTACTCTCTAAGGGGTTTTTCGGGGTGCTGAACACGAATCTGAAGTCCTTTTTTCGATAAAACGCTTCCTTCATGGTTATTTTCGCGTTTTTTCATCAAAATTGCTCAAAAATAAACTTTGTTTAATCGCTTTCAAACCTACTCTCTAAGGGGTTTTTCGGGGTGCTGAACACGAATCTGAAGTCCTTTTTTCGATAAAACGCTTCCTTCATGGTTATTTTCGCGTTTTTTCATCAAAATTGCTCAAAAATAAACTCTGTTTAATCGCTTTCAAACCTACTCTCTAAGGGTTTTTCGGGGTGCTGAACACGAATCTGAAGTCCTTTTTTCGATAAAACGCTTCCTTCATGGTTATTTTCGCGTTTTTTCATCAAAATTGCTCAAAAATAAACTCTGTTTAATCGCTTTCAAACCTACTCTCTAAGGGGTTTTTCGGGGTGCTGAACACGAATCTGAAGTCCTTTTTTCGATAAAACGCTTCCTTCATGGTTATTTTCGCGTTTTTTCATCAAAATTGCTCAAAAATAAACTCTGTTTAATCGCTTTCAAACCTACTCTCTAAGGGGTTTTTCGGGGTGCTGAACACGAATCTGAAGTCCTTTTTTCGATAAAACGCTTCCTTCATGGTTATTTTCGCGTTTTTTCATCAAAATTGCTCAAAAATAAACTCTGTTTAATCGCTTTCAAACCTACTCTCTAAGGGGTTTTTCGGGGTGCTGAACACGAATCTGAAGTCCTTTTTTCGATAAAACGCTTCCTTCATGGTTATTTTCGCGTTTTTTCATCAAAATTGCTCAAAAATAAACTCTGTTTAATCGCTTTCAAACCTACTCTCTAAGGGGTTTTTCGGGGTGCTGAACACGAATCTGAAGTCCTTTTTTCGATAAAACGCTTCCTTCATGGTTATTTTCGCGTTTTTTCATCAAAATTGCTCAAAAATAAACTCTGTTTAATCGCTTTCAAACCTACTCTCTAAGGGGTTTTTCGGGGTGCTGAACACGAATCTGAAGTCCTTTTTTCGATAAAACGCTTCCTTCATGGTTATTTTCGCGTTTTTTCATCAAAATTGCTCAAAAATAAACTCTGTTTAATCGCTTTCAAACCTACTCTCTAAGGGGTTTTTCGGGGTGCTGAACACGAATCTGAAGTCCTTTTTTCGATAAAACGCTTCCTTCATGGTTATTTTCGCGTTTTTTCATCAAAATTGCTCAAAAATAAACTCTGTTTAATCGCTTTCAAACCTACTCTCTAAGGGGTTTTTCGGGGTGCTGAACACGAATCTGAAGTCCTTTTTTCGATAAAACGCTTCCTTCATGGTTATTTTCGCGTTTTTTCATCAAAATTGCTCAAAAATAAACTTTGTTTAATCGCTTTCAAACCTACTCTCTAAGGGGTTTTTCGGGGTGCTGAACACGAATCTGAAGTCCTTTTTTCGATAAAACGCTTCCTTCATGGTTATTTTCGCGTTTTTTCATCAAAATTGCTCAAAAATAAACTCTGTTTAATCGCTTTCAAACCTACTCTCTAAGGGGTTTTTCGGGGTGCTGAACACGAATCTGAAGTCCTTTTTTCGATAAAACGCTTCCTTCATGGTTATTTTCGCGTTTTTTCATCAAAATTGCTCAAAAATAAACTCTGTTTAATCGCTTTCAAACCTACTCTCTAAGGGGTTTTTCGGGGTGCTGAACACGAATCTGAAGTCCTTTTTTCGATAAAACGCTTCCTTCATGGTTATTTTCGCGTTTTTTCATCAAAATTGCTCAAAAATAAACTTTGTTTAATCGCTTTCAAACCTACTCTCTAAGGGGTTTTCGGGGTGCTGAACACGAATCTGAAGTCCTTTTTTCGATAAAACGCTTCCTTCATGGTTATTTTCGCGTTTTTTCATCAAAATTGCTCAAAAATAAACTCTGTTTAATCGCTTTCAAACCTACTCTCTAAGGGGTTTTTCGGGGTGCTGAACACGAATCTGAAGTCCTTTTTTCGATAAAACGCTTCCTTCATGGTTATTTTCGCGTTTTTTCATCAAAATTGCTCAAAAATAAACTCTGTTTAATCGCTTTCAAACCTACTCTCTAAGGGGTTTTTCGGGGTGCTGAACACGAATCTGAAGTCCTTTTTTCGATAAAACGCTTCCTTCATGGTTATTTTCGCGTTTTTTCATCAAAATTGCTCAAAAATAAACTCTGTTTAATCGCTTTCAAACCTACTCTCTAAGGGGTTTTTCGGGGTGCTGAACACGAATCTGAAGTCCTTTTTTCGATAAAACGCTTCCTTCATGGTTATTTTCGCGTTTTTTCATCAAAATTGCTCAAAAATAAACTCTGTTTAATCGCTTTCAAACCTACTCTCTAAGGGGTTTTTCGGGGTGCTGAACACGAATCTGAAGTCCTTTTTTCGATAAAACGCTTCCTTCATGGTTATTTTCGCGTTTTTTCATCAAAATTGCTCAAAAATAAACTCTGTTTAATCGCTTTCAAACCTACTCTCTAAGGGGTTTTTCGGGGTGCTGAACACGAATCTGAAGTCCTTTTTTCGATAAAACGCTTCCTTCATGGTTATTTTCGCGTTTTTTCATCAAAATTGCTCAAAAATAAACTCTGTTTAATCGCTTTCAAACCTACTCTCTAAGGGGTTTTTCGGGGTGCTGAACACGAATCTGAAGTCCTTTTTTCGATAAAACGCTTCCTTCATGGTTATTTTCGCGTTTTTTCATCAAAATTGCTCAAAAATAAACTCTGTTTAATCGCTTTCAAACCTACTCTCTAAGGGGTTTTTCGGGGTGCTGAACACGAATCTGAAGTCCTTTTTTCGATAAAACGCTTCCTTCATGGTTATTTTCGCGTTTTTTCATCAAAATTGCTCAAAAATTAACTCTGTTTAATCGCTTTCAAACCTACTCTCTAAGGGGTTTTTCGGGGTGCTGAACACGAATCTGAAGTCCGTTTTTCGATAAAACGCTTCCTTCATGGTTATTTTCGCGTTTTTTCATCAAAATTGCTCAAAAATAAACTCTGTTTAATCGCTTTCAAACCTACTCTCTAAGGGGTTTTTCGGGGTGCTGAACACGAATCTGAAGTCCTTTTTTCGATAAAACGCTTCCTTCATGGTTATTTTCGCGTTTTTTCATCAAAATTGCTCAAAAATAAACTCTGTTTAATCGCTTTCAAACCTACTCTCTAAGGGGTTTTTCGGGGTGCTGAACACGAATCTGAAGTCCTTTTTTCGATAAAACGCTTCCTTCATGGTTATTTTCGCGTTTTTTCATCAAAATTGCTCAAAAATTAACTCTGTTTAATCGCTTTCAAACCTACTCTCTAAGGGGTTTTTCGGGGTGCTGAACACGAATCTGAAGTCCTTTTTTCGATAAAACGCTTCCTTCATGGTTATTTTCGCGTTTTTTCATCAAAATTGCTCAAAAATTAACTCTGTTTAATCGCTTTCAAACCTACTCTCTAAGGGGTTTTTCGGGGTGCTGAACACGAATCTGAAGTCCGTTTTTCGATAAAACGCTTCCTTCATGGTTATTTTCGCGTTTTTTCATCAAAATTGCTCAAAAATTAACTCTGTTTAATCGCTTTCAAACCTACTCTCTAAGGGGTTTTTCGGGGTGCTGAACACGAATCTGAAGTCCGTTTTTCGATAAAACGCTTCCTTCATGGTTATTTTCGCGTTTTTTCATCAAAATTGCTCAAAAATTAACTCTGTTTAATCGCTTTCAAACCTACTCTCTAAGGGGTTTTTCTGGGTGCTGAACACGAATCTGAAGTCCGTTTTTCGATAAAACGCTTCCTTCATGGTTATTTTCGCGTTTTTTCATCAAAATTGCTCAAAAATTAACTCTGTTTAATCGCTTTCAAACCTACTCTCTAAGGGGTTTTTCTGGGTGCTGAACACGTTCGGGGTGCTGAACACGAATCTGAAGTCCTTTTTTCGATAAAACGCTTCCTTCATGGTTATTTTCGCGTTTTTTCATCAAAATTGCTCAAAAATAAACTCTGTTTAATCGCTTTCAAACCTACTCTCTAAGGGGTTTTTCGGGGTGCTGAACACGAATCTGAAGTCCTTTTTTCGATAAAACGCTTCCTTCATGGTTATTTTCGCGTTTTTTCATCAAAATTGCTCAAAAATAAACTCTGTTTAATCGCTTTCAAACCTACTCTCTAAGGGGTTTTTCGGGGTGCTGAACACGAATCTGAAGTCCGTTTTTCGATAAAACGCTTCCTTCATGGTTATTTTCGCGTTTTTTCATCAAAATTGCTCAAAAATAAACTCTGTTTAATCGCTTTCAAACCTACTCTCTAAGGGGTTTTTCGGGGTGCTGAACACGAATCTGAAGTCCGTTTTTCGATAAAACGCTTCCTTCATGGTTATTTTCGCGTTTTTTCATCAAAATTGCTCAAAAATTAACTCTGTTTAATCGCTTTCAAACCTACTCTCTAAGGGGTTTTTCGGGGTGCTGAACACGAATCTGAAGTCCTTTTTTCGATAAAACGCTTCCTTCATGGTTATTTTCGCGTTTTTTCATCAAAATTGCTCAAAAATAAACTCTGTTTAATCGCTTTCAAACCTACTCTCTAAGGGGTTTTTCGGGGTGCTGAACACGAATCTGAAGTCCTTTTTTCGATAAAACGCTTCCTTCATGGTTATTTTCGCGTTTTTTCATCAAAATTGCTCAAAAATAAACTCTGTTTAATCGCTTTCAAACCTACTCTCTAAGGGGTTTTTCGGGGTGCTGAACACGAATCTGAAGTCCGTTTTTCGATAAAACGCTTCCTTCATGGTTATTTTCGCGTTTTTTCATCAAAATTGCTCAAAAATAAACTCTGTTTAATCGCTTTCAAACCTACTCTCTAAGGGGTTTTTCGGGGTGCTGAACACGAATCTGAAGTCCGTTTTTCGATAAAACGCTTCCTTCATGGTTATTTTCGCGTTTTTTCATCAAAATTGCTCAAAAATAAACTCTGTTTAATCGCTTTCAAACCTACTCTCTAAGGGGTTTTTCGGGGTGCTGAACACGAATCTGAAGTCCTTTTTTCGATAAAACGCTTCCTTCATGGTTATTTTCGCGTTTTTTCATCAAAATTGCTCAAAAATAAACTCTGTTTAATCGCTTTCAAACCTACTCTCTAAGGGGTTTTTCGGGGTGCTGAACACGAATCTGAAGTCCGTTTTTCGATAAAACGCTTCCTTCATGGTTATTTTCGCGTTTTTTCATCAAAATTGCTCAAAAATAAACTCTGTTTAATCGCTTTCAAACCTACTCTCTAAGGGGTTTTTCGGGGTGCTGAACACGAATCTGAAGTCCTTTTTTCGATAAAACGCTTCCTTCATGGTTATTTTCGCGTTTTTTCATCAAAATTGCTCAAAAATAAACTCTGTTTAATCGCTTTCAAACCTACTCTCTAAGGGGTTTTTCGGGGTGCTGAACACGAATCTGAAGTCCTTTTTTCGATAAAACGCTTCCTTCATGGTTATTTTCGCGTTTTTTCATCAAAATTGCTCAAAAATAAACTCTGTTTAATCGCTTTCAAACCTACTCTCTAAGGGGTTTTTCGGGGTGCTGAACACGAATCTGAAGTCCTTTTTTCGATAAAACGCTTCCTTCATGGTTATTTTCGCGTTTTTTCATCAAAATTGCTCAAAAATAAACTCTGTTTAATCGCTTTCAAACCTACTCTCTAAGGGGTTTTTCGGGGTGCTGAACACGAATCTGAAGTCCGTTTTTCGATAAAACGCTTCCTTCATGGTTATTTTCGCGTTTTTTCATCAAAATTGCTCAAAAATAAACTCTGTTTAATCGCTTTCAAACCTACTCTCTAAGGGGTTTTTCGGGGTGCTGAACACGAATCTGAAGTCCGTTTTTCGATAAAACGCTTCCTTCATGGTTATTTTCGCGTTTTTTCATCAAAATTGCTCAAAAATAAACTCTGTTTAATCGCTTTCAAACCTACTCTCTAAGGGGTTTTTCGGGGTGCTGAACACGAATCTGAAGTCCGTTTTTCGATAAAACGCTTCCTTCATGGTTATTTTCGCGTTTTTTCATCAAAATTGCTCAAAAATAAACTCTGTTTAATCGCTTTCAAACCTACTCTCTAAGGGGTTTTTCGGGGTGCTGAACACGAATCTGAAGTCCGTTTTTCGATAAAACGCTTCCTTCATGGTTATTTTCGCGTTTTTTCATCAAAATTGCTCAAAAATAAACTCTGTTTAATCGCTTTCAAACCTACTCTCTAAGGGGTTTTTCGGGGTGCTGAACACGAATCTGAAGTCCTTTTTTCGATAAAACGCTTCCTTCATGGTTATTTTCGCGTTTTTTCATCAAAATTGCTCAAAAATTAACTCTGTTTAATCGCTTTCAAACCTACTCTCTAAGGGGTTTTTCTGGGTGCTGAACAGGAATATGAAGTCGATTTTTCGATAAAACGCTTCCTTCATGGTTATTTTCGCGTTTTTTCATCAAAATTGCTCAAAAATAAACTCTGTTTAATCGCTTTCAAACCTACTCTCTAAGGGGTTTTTCGGGGTGCTGAACACGAATCTGAAGTCCGTTTTTCGATAAAACGCTTCCTTCATGGTTATTTTCGCGTTTTTTCATCAAAATTGCTCAAAAATAAACTCTGTTTAATCGCTTTCAAACCTACTCTCTAAGGGGTTTTTCGGGGTGCTGAACACGAATCTGAAGTCCTTTTTTCGATAAAACGCTTCCTTCATGGTTATTTTCGCGTTTTTTCATCAAAATTGCTCAAAAATAAACTCTGTTTAATCGCTTTCAAACCTACTCTCTAAGGGGTTTTTCGGGGTGCTGAACACGAATCTGAAGTCCTTTTTTCGATAAAACGCTTCCTTCATGGTTATTTTCGCGTTTTTTCATCAAAATTGCTCAAAAATAAACTCTGTTTAATCGCTTTCAAACCTACTCTCTAAGGGGTTTTTCGGGGTGCTGAACACGAATCTGAAGTCCTTTTTTCGATAAAACGCTTCCTTCATGGTTATTTTCGCGTTTTTTCATCAAAATTGCTCAAAAATAAACTCTGTTTAATCGCTTTCAAACCTACTCTCTAAGGGGTTTTTCGGGGTGCTGAACACGAATCTGAAGTCCTTTTTTCGATAAAACGCTTCCTTCATGGTTATTTTCGCGTTTTTTCATCAAAATTGCTCAAAAATAAACTCTGTTTAATCGCTTTCAAACCTACTCTCTAAGGGGTTTTTCGGGGTGCTGAACACGAATCTGAAGTCCTTTTTTCGATAAAACGCTTCCTTCATGGTTATTTTCGCGTTTTTTCATCAAAATTGCTCAAAAATAAACTCTGTTTAATCGCTTTCAAACCTACTCTCTAAGGGGTTTTTCGGGGTGCTGAACACGAATCTGAAGTCCTTTTTTCGATAAAACGCTTCCTTCATGGTTATTTTCGCGTTTTTTCATCAAAATTGCTCAAAAATAAACTCTGTTTAATCGCTTTCAAACCTACTCTCTAAGGGGTTTTTCGGGGTGCTGAACACGAATCTGAAGTCCTTTTTTCGATAGAACGCTTCCTTCATGGTTATTTTCGCGTTTTTTCATCAAAATTGCTCAAAAATAAACTCTGTTTAATCGCTTTCAAACCTACTCTCTAAGGGGTTTTTCGGGGTGCTGAACACGAATCTGAAGTCCTTTTTTCGATAAAACGCTTCCTTCATGGTTATTTTCGCGTTTTTTCATCAAAATTGCTCAAAAATAAACTCTGTTTAATCGCTTTCAAACCTACTCTCTAAGGGGTTTTTCGGGGTGCTGAACACGAATCTGAAGTCCTTTTTTCGATAAAACGCTTCCTTCATGGTTATTTTCGCGTTTTTTCATCAAAATTGCTCAAAAATAAACTCTGTTTAATCGCTTTCAAACCTACTCTCTAAGGGGTTTTTCGGGGTGCTGAACACGAATCTGAAGTCCTTTTTTCGATAAAACGCTTCCTTCATGGTTATTTTCGCGTTTTTTCATCAAAATTGCTCAAAAATTAACTCTGTTTAATCGCTTTCAAACCTACTCTCTAAGGGGTTTTTCGGGGTGCTGAACACGAATCTGAAGTCCTTTTTTCGATAAAACGCTTCCTTCATGGTTATTTTCGCGTTTTTTCATCAAAATTGCTCAAAAATAAACTCTGTTTAATCGCTTTCAAACCTACTCTCTAAGGGGTTTTTCTGGGTGCTGAACAGGAATCTGAAGTCGATTTTTCGATAAAACGCTTCCTTCATGGTTATTTTCGCGTTTTTTCATCAAAATTGCTCAAAAATTATCTCTGTTTAATCCCTTTCAAACCTACTCTCTAAGGGGTTTTTCTGGGTGCTGTAAAACGCTTCCTTCATGGTTATTTTCGCGTTTTTTCATCAAAATTGCTCAAAAATAAACTCTGTTTAATCGCTTTCAAACCTACTCTCTAAGGGGTTTTTCGGGGTGCTGAACACGAATCTGAAGTCCTTTTTCGATAAAACGCTTCCTTCATGGTTATTTTCGCGTTTTTTCATCAAAATTGCTCAAAAATAAACTCTGTTTAATCGCTTTCAAACCTACTCTCTAAGGGGTTTTTCGGGGTGCGAACACGAATCTGAAGTCCTTTTTTTGATAAA
>JAVIWC010000191.1:0-16990 GCA_031894815.1 Creontiades dilutus
AAAAAGTCCCAGAATTTTACCTGATCTTCGGCGTTTTTCTCAAAACTCTTGACAAGTTGCAGGGAAACACGAAATTCACGAGATAACAAAACAAATGAGCTTATCAGTTGAACTGTCATGAATATTAACTTCTTCTATGACTCGTAAGTTGTTGTCCATGCCCTGTAGATCCCGTTGGACCGCAGAGAAATCGAATTTGGCTGCTAATTTATTTTCAATTAATTATCAAAGTAGTGTCACCTAGAGGTAACTGTAGTACTTGGCGGGTTAAAAACCAAGTTGTATGAGGTCACCATTGAGTTGGAAGCCCACCTGACCCATAAGATTCTCGAGAGTGCAGACGACATTCGAAGAAATCACATTGGTTACATTACATTATTGAACACTACATAAATCGACTAAAAAGTTCTTTAAAAGCATTTTATCATTATTTTTGTTTGTAAATGTTTAACAAAATGATCATAAATAGTACTTATCTGACCATTACCAACTTGCAGATACTTATCTGATAGAGGATATGGTTCATATATAACCTATATAATCCTAAAGCTAATAAAGCTATTCTTCTATATTCAAGAAGAATCCGCTCAGCTTCCAACCACCACCTGGATGAAAAACGGATATACCTACTCTGATACTTTCATCTTTATAAATGCGGTTCGAGTAGAGTTGAGTTCCACAAATCTCGAAGTCGTTGGATGCAACTCCGGTTTCCAAATTTGTTGGGATTCAACTGGCTTGGCAAAATGTTTTCTAACCAGTTTCACTCTCAATTTTCAGATGCCTTGGTGGTAATTGTATCTCTGACTTGTGCGGCATGTCCTAATTTTCTCAGTTTTAAACAATAAATCGCGAATGCTGATTTGTCGAAAATCTTGAAGCGAGAGACGATTAATTCTCAGCATGATAACTCCTTACGAAAGTGCGTTTTAGCTTCCAAATATTAAAAAACATTCAGAGTTGCGTCAGTGGACTTCCTCCCTCCGGGGGTTAGGTCATTTAGTATGAATAACCATCCATAAAAGAAGGCCTTTGTTTTGAAATGATTTTATCCTGTACAGAGATTGTTTGGATTTCGGGGATATAAGCTTTCCCACCTCGTTCCAAATTCAAATCGAAGTTTGCATCAAGTAAATTGAAAGGTGAATAGCGAGCAGGTGGGTGACAGATGGCGGGAGAGCTTATCTGCTCCCTTGCTCTCTAACACGTTGTATATTAATAAACATTGCTTCACAGATCTTGAATATTTGCTTCCTTATCTTCCCTCATATCAAACCAATCTTTTTTTTTTTTCAACATATCCATCTCTCAATTTAATGAAATTAATCAATCATTATTGGTCTCCGATAACACTGCTGTATACCTCATACATGCACCTACCTACACTAAGGTAATTCGTCGTTTTTGGGAAGGAGGGTCCAATAAAGGTTCAAGAGCCATAACAAATCACTGGTATTTATGGAAGTTGAACTTGAGTGAACTGTTCACACCGACCTGACAAATTACTCTCGAAATAGATAAACGAGATTTATTGCCGATAATATTGACATAATGATGCATTCTCACAGCAAGTTTTAGGAATCGTAAACGTTTTCCAGATCAACGACCTTTTTCTGGATAGGAAAGGGAGGGCGAGACGAATTTAGTGCACGTACCGAAATTGGAACAAGTATTTGCTGAGGTCCTTAATACACCGTTCACTCTCCCCACCTAACAACCTGGGCAGGTCGCGGTTCCTTTACAGCAGATTCTACTACTTGTGATGGATATGGTTAGTTGGTCCCTTCCCGATTTTAGAATCTGTCGCCTTGGGAGTCTGAAACATCCACTGAGCGTGGCGGAGCATTAATAACGTATCCGCCTCCTCGAAAGGGGCAACTGTACCATTCTATCACCCTCACATACTCAAATAAAATTTATTCATGAGGACTCGGAAAATGACCTCGTTTTGGTAACTATCATTGTTTTACTCAGAGGTACTCATGTAAGGAGTACAGTAGACGTCTGTCATCTACCGAACCCTGACTGTACACGAAGACAATAGAGGTCCCATTCATTCACAAAGTGAATTGCAGAGCAAACTGCAGGTCGCATTCATCCACGGAGTGAACTGGTGAACTTCTCCCACTGACTTTGTCTTTGGACTGAGTGACCTGCAGGGAGTCTACTCCCTCAGGTGACCTGGGTTTACACACCTCTATATTCCCAAGATATTATATTCCAGCTGGAAATTTGAGGGCCTGTTCTGCGAGCCCTCACAGGTTGACAGTAGGAATGAGACGCTAATAGTATCACCAGTTAAAATAACTAGTTCGCAATGGTTTCATTACTAGTGGAAATTTTAATGCAAAATATAACCACTTGGGTTTTAGGCTTTATGATTATTGTTACAAATTTCTTAGACCCGTAAGCCAAATTACAGTTTTCCTAGTAGGACCAAATTTGGGGAGTTTTTCGAAAAAATTTGCTCTTTCGTCTAGACCAATCTGACGTATCCTGTAGAGAGTGAATTTAGGGAAGTTTTGTCTTTTTGTTAACCTCTATGTCGAGACGGATCTGACGTAGTGGTTAAAGGGGTGGAAATATTTATATCTAGACATATCTAATGTACTCGCTTTCGGTAGTGCCTGAAAACCCTTTCGTCGAGACGGATCTGGAGTAGTAGCTTTTCCCAAACAGAGTGGGTTTTTCTTCCAAACGAATCTGACTTACTTGCCCAAGAGGTAGTTGAAAGTAAAAGAGTTTTTGTACGTGTTTGAGTGAAACCAATTGCCAGGTTACACCAGAAGGCATCGGGAGAACGATTAGCGCCCTTAGCTTAGTGCTCAGGGCTTAAGTAGGGTTCCCCCCCTCGTACCCTGTTGGATGGTGAGAGAGAGCGGGCCTTCTCAGTTCAATGAACCTGAGCTGGGGGTTTTCCTGGCTGTAGATTGATTTTATTTTGTGATACGTAACATTATTTAAAATCGAAATCTCAAAAACTAAACCATCAAAAAATATAAGAGATATAGTCTTTTGATTGATTCAGATGACAATTAGTTCTTTGAGACCACTCAGGTTGATGTACGATCATCCGTTCGCTCGCTATTTGAAAAATCGGTCTGCTAGACGGTCGGGCTGAAGCCTTAAGGTCGATAGGGGGTCTGAGCTGGACCGCCTGGCTGGCGACAGCCCAATTAATCATTTCATCTCCTTAAATTCCAGTTGGATTGTTACTTGTATACTAGTAAGCATTGTCTGCGGTTGTCCAGTCCAGTTGTAGTAGTCCGGTGATCCACTTAGGAGGGCTATCTAAGACAAAAATAATAAAATCTATAATGTGTAATATTGTTTTTGGAATCCAATCTAAAAATAGAAAGATTGCCGTTTCTCGTCATTTTCATCGAATAAAATATGCATTTTGGCTTTTTTTTCTTTTTCTCCGAAAATTGTCTGTTCTGAACCTTAGTGAGTCGGTCGGTCTGTCGGGTGCACGAGTTCTTCGGCGCTGGGGCGTGAAGCTGAACCTATCGACCGCATACTGCGAGCACCCGCCAGTCACCTACCGCTCCACACCCACACTCCCACCGCAGCAAACCTCTTTTTCAACGCTTGTCCTGTCTGTCCGACAACAGTTGCTCTAATTGGCTCATCAGATATGCTGCTCATCCTCCCCGCATTATCCGAATCTTCACGCTCCCAGGTCAGCAAACAGTCTCCGCTCACCCTCGAGCTCGATATATCTGTTCGGTGGGGCAAGGGCGGCGCGAAGCCCATATTCCAAAAACGCCGATTCAGATATGGGTGCATTAATTATCATGAATATGAATAAAATCATAATGAGAAATTTTGTGGTTATGGTTATGCATACGGTCATG
This sequence comes from Creontiades dilutus, assembly GCA_031894815.1. Taxonomy (NCBI): domain Eukaryota; kingdom Metazoa; phylum Arthropoda; class Insecta; order Hemiptera; family Miridae; genus Creontiades; species Creontiades dilutus. The sequence continues at coordinate 3,858 of JAVIWC010000191.1, forward strand.
AACATGAAAATGAATGTAATTACAATCATATTCATAAATTGAATATGATTTCTTCGGTACTCACGATTTTTGTTGTGATTGTATCGGTATTCACAATGGTTGATGTAATATTTTTCAAAATTATAAGTTTTCCGCGATTTTTTTAGAAAAATTATAATAGATATATATATTTTTTTAATAATTATATCCGAACTGTCGGTTAATTAAAAATGTTTCTTGTAATTTTTGAAAAAATGATGATTAGAAAATTAATTTTGTATATTTTTGACTCTAACTACTTGATGTTGGGGTAGACAAGATACCCGAAGATATCCGAACTGTCGGTTAATTAAAAATGTTTCTTGTAATTTTTGAAAAAATGATAATTAGAAAATTAATTTTGTATATTTTTGACTCTAACCTCTTGATGATGGGGTAGACAAGATACCTTAAGTGATTCTGAGCAGGAAACTTGTTAATTTAGCGTGAAAATCAAATGAAAAAGGTGATTTTTGGCCAAAAAACAGCTTAAGAAAATTTCTATAATTGTAATTTTTCCAAAAATCACAAAAAAATTTGTTCATAAATTAATTTTTGATTTTGAGTGTAAACAGTACAGATGGGGCAGTAAGTTCATAAAAATTAATGACCAAAACGATATTATTAATAATTTTGACTGATAATCACTAAAAAAAACTTATGATTGTTTGGGAAAGCTCAAGAAAATGGTGAATACCATCAAAATCATATTCAATTTGTGAATATGAGTGTAATAATAATCATAATCACGGAATTCCACGGAAAAAAAACGTTTATTTCGTTTTTTAAAAATTTAGGCGCCTATTTTCAGATTGCTACGGGGATTAATTTTCGACATCTGGTTGAAAAATGTGAAAAAAGGATATTCAAAACTTCTTCAGTGATCAAAGGAAAATCATCTTAATCTGAGAGTCGAAAGTCGGCATAAATGATGATTTTTCACGCAAAATAGACAAATTTCAGTCATTATTCTGCAAAAACTGAATTTAATCAAGAAATGGATAGCATCATGCGAATCAGCGTTAAAAACTAATGAAAATTCATGTGTCACACTTTAGAGTTCACCATCATCCACTATTTGAAAATTTGGAGTTGCGCAACTTTGCGTGCCGCCTGAACCAGTTACGGGCAATCGAAAAAATTGGTTGAGGGGTCAAATTTTCATGAAATCTTGGGTAGAATTGGAATCTGCAATAAAAAAGCACGGTTCTCGTTTAAAATAAGGAAGTTAGTGCGCGTTTTCTGCATTTGCGCGACGCGCAAAAGTGTGATATTCAAATTTCTTACCAAAAAATAGGGGGGGGTTTACTTCGACAATTTTTCTTATTTCCCCACAACCAACGAAATTGAAAGGGTGGTACGTTGATTAAGGACCACGCTGCATATGAAATGAAAAGCTGGTTCAAAACAGAATTTCATAAGGTAAATTTTCGGAGCCACTTCTTCCCGATTCTTCCCGAAAATTCCCTAAAAACCAGTATTCATTCCTCATTTGACATTCATTAGAACGGTTGAGTTTAAATTTTCGGCTGCAAGAGTGGAGACGAGAGCCGAGGAAATGATTGCCGGGAGGCAGGTTTATTAGGCGGTGTAGGACGGACAAGTGGGTTTGCTTTGGATTTACATTTGATTGGAGAGTGAGCGGCGGCGACAATGGTCGTAATATCCTGTGCACTACGCACACCTACACACGTACGTACACGTCAAGTTCGGCACGTTCACACACGGACGGGCACCTGCGACACCGACGCTTCGCTTATGGCAAACACTCAACCTGTTTCAGACGCGTCGGCAATTTCGAGCCGCTCTCGCCTCCTTAAAGGAGTAAATTTGAACTTCGTATTCAATTTTTAGCTTTAGAACGCGCTATAATACCAAACGCTGATGAATTTCCCACGCAATGTGTAGAGACAACCCCAACACGAGAAAAAAAAAAAAAAAAAAATACAAATCCAAACAAGAAAAATGAATGAATGAATAATGATATATATCGGAAATAATTTTAACTTATAAAAATTTAATTCGTGTCATATCATGGAAACTACGCCACTGATTGATCAGCGATCTGAGCCAAGGGGGGGAGTGAATTACTTCTTATTCTATACTAAAAATACCAGTGGCGGCTATTGAAATTCCAGGGACAACCACGAAGGGAACGAAGATCAATATTGTCCACTTTCTCGGCTTCACATCGTGAATTAAACTGACTTGAGATCCAAAAATACTACTGCTGACTTGAGATTAGCATCCCTTGAACTATACAGCCTCTGGATGAGACAGAACAAAGCATCGTCAACTCCCCTCGATTCTCTAAATCCAAACTGCGCCCCATTGACGAGGTCGTTTGACTCCAGATACCTGACCATATTCATCTTCACCCATCTCTCCATAATCTTCCCCACCACCCCCAACATTGATATTGGCTGTTAATTACCTGGGTCCTCTTTTGAACCATTCTTATAGATGGGCACAAGTTTGGGAACCTTGAATAAGGTGGGGAACTTCCCCTTTGATAATGTGGACAGGTTACATAGGTGCAAATTGGAATAGCCATATATGATGCAAACTTTTTATCGATTTTCGCTGAAATTCCGTCAGGACCCGGAGCCGAATTTCCTTTCAGTTGTGAAACCACCTTACAGAAAGAGTCAATAGTCATCAGAGGGATCGAAAACCTTGACGAAACCGGTATCGAGGATGTGTGAGTACAGGGAACGGGACTTCCAGCTATTTCTGCCACCAGACGTACTCCAACTGATGTAAAGTAGTCGTTCAAAATGTTACCAGCTAACTTGTTGGCTAACGAACTGTTCGTGGAACGATTTCCGCTTGACTTTGGGGTTTGTTGCAGTGCTGTCATTACTGGCATTGGGCTCCCTGCATCTCGAATAAACACTTTTTGCTCCACCAACAATTTAGCAAACTCACGTTTTGTAGTACTTACTGTATTCGTCGCGTATTTACAGTTAACACACCGCATCGAGCATTTTGTACTTTTGTCCAGCTAGATTTGCAATTCGCACCTCTGTGCGTCTATAGGCAATGATTGAGTGGGCGGAATTTTGAATATTGATAGTTTGAGGCAATGTAGAAGTATCCTATGAGTAAGGATGCTGAGAAAGTGTTCTCGTTTCAATGTTAACCGAGCTCCGGCTGAAAGAGGGAAATGTTGAACAAACATCGTCCAGGGGTCCCATCAAGTAAAGCCAATAAAAACGAAGCTTCTGGACTAGGATTTTCGTTTGTAGCCCTTTTTCATCGCCGCGATGTAAATTTCATACTCCCATAATTAAAATGGAAAACTAAACCAAACACTGAGTAATGGTTTTGATTGCCAAGTTAATTGAAACAAAACACATACGGCCGGGACAGCGGATGAGATTTTTACCAGACTCCCTTCGCGCGCACGTTGGATTACGGGCAGATGGATCGATGCGTCGACAGTAGGGAAACTTTCGGGTGCGTTCATTTCATTACATAATTCATGTGGTCTGCGCATGTAAACATGTGTGGAACACAGCATTAGGACCCTCCTCCTCCTCGCTAATATAATAGATCCGATAATCTCTGCTATGAATCACAACATTCTTGAGCTATTGTGGCGTTTTCGCACTTAAGCTGACGGAGGCAGGTGTCGCCTCGATCTGCCAAATTCAGTTATGAGTCATATTTAACGTTAAGTACCTTATTGAAGTTCTTCTTAATTTGTTATTATTGGCTACAGAATTTAACCTATACAGTCGCGTCTATTACGATTTGTGAACAATTAATAAATATGTGCACATACGTAGTCTTAGAAGGAAATGGAGCAGTGCACTAAAAACTTGATTCGATAGTCCAAAATTAATTTCACCTCTACGGCGTTGACTTCAATTATTTCAGTCACAAGTATGAGCTCTAGATTGAATGGGCGAGGTATGGGTTCTTCGATTTTCTCAAAAAGAAGTGTACGTTGGTCTCTATGCAATGGACAGACCATCATTAGATGCTCGACACCCTCATCTTCTAAGCAAACGTGGCAGCTCCCTGAATCTAAACTCCCAGTACGAAAAATATTACTCTTTGTCGTGAAATGGCCACTTCCAAACCTTGAAATGATGCAGAAAGTTTTTGGGGGTGTAGGCATTCCTGAAAACTATGGTTTTGGGTAAAGTTGGGGAAACATCCTTTCATATCTAAAGCCAGTGATGTAGTTGAAATGAAATTCGTTCCAGCTCTTTATCTGTTCAATCTTAATCCATCTGTTCAGTTCTGAAGCAAGAAACTCACAGAGATCTCGACGAGAGAGTGACGTCGCTTGCTTTGCTAGTGAATCGACCATGTTGTTACAATAGATGTTGTGGTGGCCTCTAATCCAGATGAATCTAGTTGTTACACTCGCCAACTTCATAATATTCATTGCATTTAAAATGTCTTTTTCGGTGAATCCCAGTTTTTAGTCGGGTTATCGCCTTCATTTCTGACAGGAATGAATGAGTCGGAAATAATAATACGGTGTGGGTTGTAAACAATGGATTCCAAGACGTACTTTACTTCAAAGCCTCTTTGATAGCAAAAGCTTCTGCCAAGTAGATGATTGCTGTATCCCACTGACGATATTCCCTTTTCTCACCCGAATCAGGATAAAAAAAGTGTAGCCACCCCTTGATTGCAAACTGAGCCATCGGTATGAATACACTTGGCGATCGGATACTTTCGGCAAAGAAGTTCTTTGAGGAAGGCTCTGGCAGTGTCTATGGTTTGGTATGCAGTTTGAGGGTGCGACGATACCACTGTGGGTTCTTCTAGTGCTTCATTAGGTATTTTGAACGTATATGATACATCTGATTTCTAAGTGCACTTTCAACCAGTTAGAGTTATTCCAGATAAGTGGATCAATTGCTGTTGAATTCGTGACCATGTTTGGTGGACCGAGCCATGAGGGTATTGCACTAAAACCCATCTTTCAAAAGAATGGGATAACGCGAATAGATCATGATTTTAATGTGAGTTCACCCTCCATTACAGCCCAACATGAATGCGCTGCTATAAAATTTTGGTTTCCTATTTTCAAAAACGAACATTTATAATAACCATCAGAAATACCTAACGTCTTTCAGCTGATCCAGCCTCTAAATTAAGTAGAAATTTCAAACGACCTCATATTCCAAATTTGCAAACGAATTTACATAACTGAAACGAATAGTAGGCAAAAGTCCCATAAGCTTAAATTGTAACGGAACTCTTGAAATGATAATGGCATAGCAGTAATATCCACCTTAGTTCCGAAGAGATTTCCGTAAAGACCGAGCATAAAAGAGGGGAAGCCTTCTTTTCCTAAAAGGGTTTCGTGAGGTCGTCAACAGTCAATCGAACTATAGCTTCAAAATCGGGTGTTTTTCTAGAGTATAATGTCACTAAGGCTCTTTTGGCTAACATGTTTCTTCGTAGTATCAAAGGTGGCTCCCCAGCTTCCGCCAGTAATACATTCAAAGGAATATATGATGAAAAGCCCAACGCCAATCTTAATCCTTTGTATTGAACAAATACGCTTCGTATGGTAGCTCTGTAATAAAGTAGCGCTATTTTTGGATCCGCACCCCGAGATATATTAAGGAATGAACGCATTACGTTTAGATGACATTTATCCTTCTCTTCTTTAATTGTAGTCTTAGAGAACTTTGACAGAGAGCGACAATGACAAATCTGCATATAATAAGAATAAGAAGAAGACTTCTCATATTTCTTTTACTTCCGAGTCTACTCGTAGGTATGTTTCTGCTTTCGGGAGATATAAACAAAAAGAAAAAGTTCTCCAACGTTTATTATGTAAAGTGATTTACTGGCTTTCTAATCATTGTTTTCACTTGAAATTTGGAGGGTGGACTTATAAGGTACCCTAGTTTACATGTACTAGCAAACTTTAAATACTCCCAAAAATACCACTTTCATTTTTTTGGCGACTAAGTTTAAAAAATATTAAAAAGGCAAAAAAATCACTTTGAACGAATATCGTACAAAAAATGTTGAAATAATTATTTCATTAAACAATTCATATTGTCGTAGAGGGTACGTAAGAATTCATAAACAGAAGGAGTGTTTAATTTTGTTTTCTTGAGATAGCTCTCTGAGGGCGTTGCTTCTTTATTGTTTTTTCTTCCTACTGAAAATCAACCCTTACTGTAAGTTCGTGAATAAGTTAAGGTCCCTTTTCTCAGATGTAGACTTCTCGTCATTTACCGGTTTTTTTTTCTCTCGATAGGATCGAAGTGAAATACTCGACATCCGACTACTTTAGCACGAACATCGATAGTTCTGAATCAATGAATCCTGAATCGATAAAAAGCCCGAAAATCGATTTTTTCGACCCAAATCACTAAAATCGCTTTCCTTAACATTTTAATCAAATAAAGTAAAGCCCCTTTTCCCATAGACGGTCACATATATTATTTAGCATAAAGTTCAATATGGAATACGAAATCCAAGTTGAATGTAAGTTAATTTTTTTAAATTTTATTATAATCTTCATTCCGCATTGGGATAAATGTACAGATACATTTTTGTAAATAATACAACCAAAGAACAGCTGCGAACCCTCCCCTTCGATTTAGACTCGTGCTGGGGAGAGATTGTTGCTGCCGAAGTTTTGCCAGCCTACTTAACTTTTAGAAGAGAATTTATTTCGAGAAAAAAGAAGTTATTATTGTTAAATGAGTTTGTGAAGTTACTGGAGACTGCATGTTCCTCTTCTACGGTTGCCGTGTTCGCTTTTCCGCGAAGTAAATTTTCAATCTTCTCTTGAAGACGCTTGTTGAGTGGTAACACCTTAATTCAGAAGGGAGGCCATTAAACAGCTTGGTTCTTCTACATCAGGGGTCTCCAAACTATTTGCCCCAAGGGCCGTATCATAATGTGAAGGTGGTGGAGCGAACCAACAGGGAGGTCCCTGAAAATTTTGAAAATTAGACACTTGAAAATAGTGTTTTTAGGCACTCGTAGACGAGTTTGACAATTAAAATTAGGCTTAGTATAGGTATAAACAATTAGTTTTTCGTGATTGTATTTTTTTTAAATTTCAATTTTAATTTCAATTGAATTTTCAGGAGTGGAAAATTTTGAAAGTCAGACAATTGAAAACAGGGTTCTTAAACACTCCTAAACGAATTGGACAAAATCAGGCCTAATACAGGAACCAAAACTTTGTTTTTAATGATTGAATACAACTTTTTAATTCTATGATTATTAGTTTTTCATCGTTTAATAAGAAATAATAACAATTTCATTTTCAGGAATATAAAAACAAATCTTTTAAGAGAAATATATTTTTATTTATTTATTTAAAATTGTTATATTTAAGAAAGTATTTTTGAAAAAACTATCTATTGTGATGTGTGCAATTGTTTTTTGGTTACTATGTCTTTCCACTTTGGATCAAAGTTTGTTGTTCCAATCATAAGCACATTTTTTCAGTGTTCTTCTGAAAGTATCAATGAATATTTTGGATTTGACATGTGTCATTTTTGAAAAGGTTTGTTCGCAAACATACGTTGAACCAAAAATTGTTATTATTTGTTTGGGAAAACTCTTGATTTCCTGGAAGTCATCACGTTCTGGCGCTAGCATAATTTTTTCCATCCATACATCCAGTGGGCGGCAGGCCAGACCAAATCCTTCGGCGGGCCGTAGTTTGGAGACCCCTGCTCTATGTAGCAAAGATCTCTGCCCCATCGAGGTGTTACGAAACGTGAGTTGTAGGGTCAACGAGTCAGCCGATCTATTGCTGCAGGTTTTCGGAATAATTAAGGCAGAGATGAAGTATTTGTGTATGAGAACTATTATGTCGCGTAGTGGGAGTACCTGGAAGACACTAAAGAGCTCCTCCGTAGGGAGGCGTCGATTTTACTTCAGTAGCAATTTAATTAGTAATTTTCGGGTTACAAAAATGCGGTCTAGATGAGAATCGAAAGCCGAACCCCAGACGGCCGCCCCATACTGAAGCAGAGACTGTATCAGCCCAAAGTAAAAGGCAGGGGCTGTAGGTACGTCCAAGAAAATTCTCACTTCCAGAACTATGTGGATAAATTTTTTTAACCGCTCAGCCGTTTTTGCCATATGGGTGATCCAAGTTGGACACTCATCCATAATGACATCCAGATATCGCATTTGTGAAACCTGACAGATTTTAGGACAAGAACACGCCTCACCACTAATATAAGATCGAAATTTGATCCCAAATCACCAATTCGGATTCAGGCAACGGTACTCTACTATAGATCAAGTCCGTCGAATCACTAATATAATTAAAAAGGCCCTAGAAGGTGAAAAAATATGTTTCAGTCTCTTCATGGATGTGGCTCAAGCCTTTGACAAGGTTTGGCACGAGGGACTACAGTACAAACTGCACAGGGATCTCCCAAGACAGAACCACTTACTTCTGAAGTCCTACCTTGAAAATTGACATTTCAGGGTTAAGCAAGATGATCAATACAATACTCTGGCTTGATGCCCATAAAAGCAGGGGTCCCGCAGGGGAGTGTCTTACGGCCAGTACTCTACCTCCTGTACACACGGGACTTACCCCAACAAGAAGGCACAACTGTTGCCACCTTTGCAGATGATACGGCTATCCTCTCTGTTGGAGATGACATGGAAACTGCAACACGCAAACTACAGACGTCTACTACTGAGGTTTCTATTGGACCAAGATGTGGAGAATGAAGCTGAACGAATCAAAATCAGCCAACATCAACTTCACTAACCGAAAAGTCCCAATCTTGGATGTTGAGATCAATTCGAATAAAATACGACATACTGGAGCAGTTAAATACTTGGGTTTGACACTTGAATCCAGATGAAACTGGGATAAACGAAAAGAAAAAGGAGAACATAAAATCAAGCACAGCAGGATGTATTGGCTAATGGGAAGGAATTCCCATCTCTCTCTTCCCAACAAACTGCTTATTTACATGTATAAGCAGATCCTTCGCCCTATTTGGACCTATGGGATACAGATCTGGGGCTGTACCAAGAAATCAAATATTAAGAAAATTCAAACCTCTCGGAATAAAATACGGAGAATTATTGTTGGAACCCCTTGGTACATGCGAAACGATGATATTCATCGAGATTTTGAGGATGGAGACAGTCTATGAAATTATTTCAAAATATGCAAGGAAGCATGAACATCGCCTCCACAAACGTGAGAATCCGGAGATGCTCTACGTTTTGGACAACGAAGGTGAAATCCGACGTCTCAAGCGAAACAAACCGCTGGATTTAGTTGTGCTGCGTGCATAGAAGTGCAATCAAACTCAGTGCTATTTAATCGAGCTATGTAATAAAGGGCTAGGTTTTGCTGTTAATCTACCCTATTGGAGTGTACCTATATTGATATGTAAAATTGCTAGATGAAATGTATTTGATTTTTCAGTTGCAATTAATAAATCACGGAAAAAAAACACGCCTCGAATAATGGACAGTCGGGAGCTTGACAAGTTATGTGACCCAGGCCCGGTACACTGTTCCGTTTCAACGAGAAACAATGAACTGAGTCTTGCCTAGATTAGGAAGTCTTTATTAGATTAGGAAATCTCGTGTAACAGCTGGTAAAATGTGGACGATGTTTATGGCCTTATATATCAAAAAACACCTATAAAAATGAGCGCCCATTAAAACTGAATAAATACAAGTAAATCGGTGAGGAAATTTCGCTTCTGAGGGTTTTATCGATTGCGTTTCAATGAGCCGAGCGTGAAATGAAAGCTCAGTTCCCCGGCGAAACAATTAATCAAAAGGACGGGCGGTAATAATGACTTCCCGGCCAGTTCGTATATCTGTAAATCGTCCGTTATCGGAGATGGAAATCGTCGTGGTCAGTGAATGACTCCGTCCGCCCCATGCGACGCTCCCCCGATCAATGTGTCTGCCTCGTGTGAGGGCGATTGTTGCGATGAGCCGATTGCGGAGTCAATGAGAGGGTTCCCACCTGCCGCCCTCATCGGCCGCGTATCGGCGTTGATTGCGCGATCTTACCATCGCAGTATGACGACTACAGTTCCAGGTTCTTGTGATTTTAAGGGGACATCAAATTTGCACGGAAGAAAACTTGGTAGTGAGTTGCGAAATTTCGAACATTTGAATATTTTTTCTTCAAGTTCATACATTCATTGAAATAAACACAAAATAGAATGCATTGCGATATACGTCATTAAAAGGATCACAAGTAACATTTACAAAGAAATTATTTACTAAAAGACAAAAAAAAAAAAAAAAAAAAAAATACAATAAATGAAATGAAATTGCTCTACTCTTGGCATGACCAACAATGCAACTTATGAATGTTACTCTCCCATTTGAGGAAAACCTCGTATGGGGGAGGAGTCACACATCCACTGTATGGGTAAACTGGGTGAAAAAAAAAGGAATAAAAATACAAATTAAACTAGTTCATAATAATTACATGAAGAGTACAGGGGAAGAATGATACATGTCAATAAAACTTGATTCCGAAAAAACCATTATTAATGTTTCAAAACTCTTGGAGACAAGGGTATAATCAAAATTCAAAAGATATAAACTTGTAAAAACTTTACAACTTTTCAATAATCAACTGACGTGAAAAAAATGAAATAGTCATTTTCGTTCTTCTGAAAAAAATTGGACAACAATCACTTTTCCCTACATTTCATAACCAATGAGCACTTCTTCTCTGACAAAACCTTCCTCGTCATTTCCATTCTTGTTGTTTGGTCCTTTCTCTTTGGGTCTCTCTATTTTAGAAAGACTTGTGTAAAATTGTTGGGATGATGATTAATCCAAAAATTTCTTGGGAAACTGCGAAGCATCGTGTTTTGCTGCTTTCTTGGGGATGATTGGGGTGTTTTTCATCTTTAATTGTTCCTCTCCCCGTGAAGGCTTGGATGTGGAAGCTCTTCGATGGGAATTGATCCAGAAAGAGAAGTAAGGTCGAACGTGCCAAAATAGGTGTTTTGAAGGAAATGTTTGGCTCATAATTGTTTATGTAAATACCTTAACAGGCTGAGGAATGGGCATTTCATACCGTAAAACCCAGATAGGCGCTAAGTCCTATTGTAAAATTCAATTTCTCGAGCACAGTCAATGACTATGATTGCGAAATCCTCGGGCACTTACGTGCAAAGCACTCATTTCATTGAAACTGAATGAATTTATCGAGAAACATAAACAAATGGGCCGGGAAAAACAATGAATCAAGCTAAAAATCAATGAACTGTTCCTGTCACTCATAGACTGTCCATGAACGCTCCTGCCCCAGGGAGGAGGTCCCAGGACAAGAACCATTTTTCCCTTGTACTCTTAAATTATGTGTATAATAAACATTTTTTCTCTTTCGGAAGGGTTTACAATTACAAATAATTAACGGAGAACAATTTTTTTTAAATAGAAAGTTCTAAGCTGTCTAAAGACGGAGAAACCCCCCACATTTCCTTCAGATCAACTTTACCGGGTGTTCTCCCTAGATCAATCGTATTTAAAGGCTGCCCTATGCTTCTATCACAAACATACCGATTACTTCAGTATCGATCGGCAATTTCTACATTACCCCCTGCGTCCGTCATTTGTTTCCGCCTTCCCTACCATCGTCTCAAATTTTAATAACCATCCAGAGACACATTTATTTCAGCCTCCCCATTCTCTCTTAAGGAACGCAAACCTAAATTTATAGTCTCCTACCAGTATTCCCGAAGCCAATATATAGTATTTTACGTTTTAGTTAAACCTTTTCCGCATTGATTTAAACCTTTTTCATTTTGATTCAAACCTTCTAAACTTTCATTTAAACCTTTTTCACTTTCAATTAAACCCTTTTTTTATTGAAAAATTTTTATTCTCATGTAAGAAAGTACATTTTAAGGCTAAACATCCCGGCCCTCTAATTTGATTCTAGCCCAACAGATAGCAGCACCTATGCGGGCATATTTAGTTCCCTAATTTCTCGGCCAGTTTTCATAATATTTTATCAATAAAAGCAGTTTTGTGTTCAGTAAGTTTTTAGAATTCACGCTACTGAAAAATAAATTTTTAATTTTTGTAAATAAAAATTTTTTGAAGTGAAAATTAACTTTACAAACTTTAATTATGAAATCGCAGGTAGTCATTTTAAAGAGCTAATTTTTTCATTAATTTTACAGTTTTTAAACTAAAAATCGGTCAATCCATTCGATCGTAATCCTTTTTCATTATATCGCAACATTTACCTCCAGGCGCGGTGTTGCCACACCGCGCGGGGTCGGTAGCCAAAAGCGATAGGCATCGGGAGGTGAGGGGACCGACCGCCGGGTTCCGTCCCCACTTCAAAACTCCCGAGCGAGATCCCCTACAAGCATTTGTAGTACAAATACCGTACGTCCGGTTGTATTTACTTGCTGAATTGTTCGCAACTGCTGAAAATCGCTGATTCTGAACGGCCAGGTTACGTTTCTTGCTATAAGTTATTTAAGCTTCGTTCCTTCTTGTAATATTATCAAGTGAAATTATTAGTGCGTATAATTGAAATATGTTGCTGCGCCGCATTCAGATAGTTAGAAATTAATTACCTACATAAAGTTATAGTTTGATGTGATTAATTACTATTTATCATTCCACGGTTACTATTGACGTGCCTCGTGTAGCCCTAAATTTATAGTTAGGCTTAACGTTGGTTAACTTCTGAAAACGTCCTCACTTGAATTCATATTGTTGAAAGATTTCCTTCAGATGAAAATTTGAGAAAAAAATTGATACATGGATGGATGGATGGATGGTTTTTGTGTTCTAACACTTCAAAGAAGATGACCGACCGATCGCCGTTTCATAGCAAAATGAAAAAAGGAACCCTGCCGTCAGTTTGCGATGCATATATTTAGTTAATTTTCGGTTGACAGTATATGAGGAGCTTACTTTCAAAAAGGCACATATCCAAATCTGGGAGAAAACGTTTTTTTCTCAATTTTCTATCTCTGAATATGTGTTGAATCAGATCCCCCTATCATTTCCGAACAAACCAGAACACATCCACATCAAATCCGGGGCTAAAGTTATGTGTTTGCATCGAAAGGTAACAAATCCGTCCCCTACATTTTGCTTCCGAGTCTACCAAGGTAGCGGAAGTATTGTTT